>APFE030265494.1:141975-151975 GCA_000404065.3 Pinus taeda | reverse complement strand
GGTGCTCCAAATCTTGTCACCTATTTTTTCTTTCATTGACAGATTCACGTATCGCTCATAATTTCTCGACCAATTAAATTCATCATCGATCTCAACAAGTGAGTTAATTGTATAACTGCAAACAACCTCTTTCCCTCACCTATTGCCCATTATTCCTTTAAAGTGGAGGGAAAAAAAACTTTGTCAATGAATAACGTATTCAAATCTCGTTCCACTATACAATTCCCATTTTCTCCACAAACACTGATTGTTACTATTAATCATGTGCAAAATGGTTACAGATGATGTTCTGAATAAGTAACAATTAAAGATAGCAAAACCAAGTTTTACGAACAATAGTAGAATTTTTTTTTTGAAATTTCAAAAGCATCTTGTGCATTTACTGTGCACTTTGTTCTTGCTTCAAGATCATTGACATACGCGCCCTAAGAAACATAAATTTCAATAACCGGTAAGTTCGTATACACAGCCAAAAAATTACCGTCAACACGATCATTTTTCGTAATAGTGGAAATGGATTCAACACCATCAAAAACCCCATCAGCAAATTTGCCAATAGCACCAAAAATCACTGCAAATTGTTTTTTTTTTAATGTTTTTTTTTCACTGTGTTTTTTTGTTAACATATCTGATTGACACCTAAGAAGATGAAAATTGACAACTGTAACCTCGAAATACAAAAAGTCACCACCATATTTTTTCAGCAACGTGCCTGAACGTCCTTTGTTTTTTCTGTTAATTTTAAAGACCTGAAAAGCTATCGATAATGTCGCACTTTAACCATAATTTTTTTAAAGATTTTGGTAACATCTGTCAAGATATATATATATATGTGTGTGGTGTGTGTTTATTGTGTGTGTGTGTGTGTTATGTGTGTGTGTGTAGATATATATATATATATATATATTATAATATATTATATATATTATATATATATATATAATATATTATGTTATATATGGTATATATGTTTATATGTATATATGTATTGTATATGTTATGTATATGTATTATTATATGTTTATTATATGTATATGTATATATTATATTATAATATTATTATATATTATATATATATATATATCAAATTGCTTCAAATTTTCCCACCGAGTCAATAGAGAATTTTGTTATCGCATAGGTAGTCTAAAGAGACCACAAATTCACCTAGAAGATAGTGGAAATTCTACCATGATTTTTGCTAAAATCCTACATAAATTTTGGGAAATCTGGGTTACAGTTATTAGGCTTCAAGATTCTGGGTATCTAGGGAGTTTTTGATGGTGCTGAATCAAATCGTCGGATTCCTACAACAAAAAACTCTCTGAGCAAATTTGTAACCTATATTCAGCTACTCTCTACAAGAAGTCGACTTGACAACTCATCCCACTACTTTGTAAAACCGAACCAATTTTGATTTATGAATAACCTGACACCTCTATTTTTCACAAAATTTGACACACATTTACAATATAGTGCAAACCTTATTACACACATACGCCTTTAATTTTGAACTCTTTGTTTTTTAAAATTGCGAAAATAATATAATTATTGAAAGTTAAAACTCATAAACCTATCAATAATGCCACAAAAATAGCAAAATTACCTTATACGACGAATTGACTTCACAAATACTCCCCATTACTTTATAAAACCGAACCAAATTTAATTTACAAATAACTTGACACACTCATTTCTTGCACTATCGTAAAGCAAACCAAATTTTATAGAATACTGCAAAGTATTATAGAGAAAAGCTTGACGAACCAAAAACTTGCTCCATTTCCAAAAGCAAACAGGAAAATCAGTATAGAAGCTTGCAGTATTATACAACTTTTGTATCCCTGCACCGCTGCTATTGTCCAAGCTCAAATTTACAGATAACAATTTATATAAGGCAACAGAAGCTCAAACAATACTTCAAGCTCTTAAATGCAATTTGCAAAGAGCAAACACTGCACACCCCAATTTTTTTTCTATCACTGTAAATAATGTTTTTCCCCTTACTGTACTAGCTATTTCAAATATTTGCAATCTCATTTCCCTAAAAATCACCACCTGCCACTACTTTGCATCTGAAACACGCTACAAAGATAAAATCGCCACCCAGATTTTTCATCGTCTCGATGTTTGTCCTTTGATTAATAGAAACCAAAGCTGCTAATAATTACAATTCGTCTCAACATTCAATTCACTGAGTGCACATCTGCTCATGCATTCATAAAACCACATAAGCACGAAAATATCAAATCTAGAAACATGATTTTCATACACTTTGAACATAACACAAATGCATATATGCAAAAACAGAGCATTTGAATAAACAATTTGAGGAACATGTGACACGGATGGATGTATTGAAGTAGAAACATAGCAATAGTACCTACCTACTAAGTGATCAATAAATTGAGTGTGTTCTTGAAATATGTCCCCAAATAAGAATTAGAAAAGAGATTTGTGTATTTATTATCTTAGTAAACTTTGCACAAAACTTCGCATAACATCCGCACATGCACATCAACCTCTACACAACTTTGTTCACATAGTTACTTTCACACTCAATAATGCCCTTAATTAACATTTGAAACTTTGCATACGAAACCTACAAAAAACTAGCTTCGAAATTAATTTTAATTAATGATTATATGTTGTGAAATAGTCCCTAAATAACAAATAGAAAACATCATTTGTATATTTATTATCTTAGTAAACTTTGAACAAAAATTTAGCATAAGATCCGCACACACATAAAAACCTCCGCACAAATTCATTTACACTTCTACTTTGGCACTCAATAACACCCTTAATTAACATTCGAAACTCCGCACATGATACCTCCGAACAACTAGCTTCACACAACCACGATTGTACCACTACTTATGTACTTCTAAAAAAACATTGTTAAATAATAATTAAAAAAGACAAAGCCTTTCGCACATTCATTTTAACACTCAACACTTTTTCTTCACAGGAATTGAAATTACAATTTTTTAGCACCCCCTTCTATGCAAAAGACCTCGAATCTCCCACACATACTCTATCTTCCGCATAGTAAACGTTCTGCCTAATGACCCCAGTACTCATTACGCAAAGGACCTCAGCTCTCCCACAGATACTATGTACTATGCATAAGAAAACATAATAATATTAGTTCAAAATTTGTTTAGCCCCACCCTCCACCCCCCAAGACCTATGCAAACAACCTGTAACCACATGAATTCTCACATTAGCATTAACATAATAGTGCCATGCAACCGCATGAATTCTCGCATTAGCATTAACATAATAGTGCCTGCAACCCTATCAACAACTAAGTTCACACAACCACCTTTGTACAAGTATTTTCGTACTTGGAAAGAATGTTCCTAAAGAATAATTTAAAAATGTAAAGCCTTTTGCACATTCATTACACAATGCAAAAGACCCTAGTTCTCCCACAGATACTCTTCCACACAACGAAACTGTGCCAGTTACCGCATCATTCATCAATATCACAACACTCACTATGCAAAGGACCCTAGCTCTCCCGCACATAATAATATTAATTCAACATTTATTCAACACCCTCCCTCCCAATGCAAACAAGGTGTAACTACATCAATGTTCGCATTGTTGAACAAAGCACTAACAAAACAACCACATCATTGAGCATAACGCTAACATAACAATGACAGTGTTAGAGCACTCACCAACGCAATGGCCATTCACAAAATTACTTTTGATTTAATTTTAAAATGAATTGTGAGACATTGCAAAAAAACAAAATAAAACGCTCTCCACCAGGGAAATTATGTCTCATAAGAGCTTCCTCAACCAATCAAAAATTAGAAATAACATTTACTAAAAAATCAATAATTATTTTTGAATTTGTGAAAAATAGAAAAATTAAACATTTCCCTGAAACTTTGGTTAAAATTGCAAAAACATAGCCAAATAATGAATAGTCAACACAACTTGACGCAAAGCAAATGCTATAGTCTCTGACGAAGCAGGGACTAATAAATGTGTTACATATGTTTGTAATATTAATTAAAAAAAAACAATAATGTATAAAGTTTGATATTTATCAAATATATATATATATTATATTATTAACTTAATTCCTTTAAGTGGTGAGGGATTTGTATTTGAAGTTTGCTTGTTGGTTTGTTTGTTTTTTTAAAGTACTTGATAAATCTATTCCACTCTATGTCCTTTTATGGTTTTATGAAGAAGAAGATAATGATTATTATATACTTTTTTTAGAGGTCATCTCAAATTAATGCATAAAAATAAATTCAAATTTATGAAAAGTGCGTCTTACGCAACCACGAACTGAATACCATGTTATAACAAGATATAATTGGCATTTGCACCAAAAGGTGTAAAGGTACGTCGATAGAAGTGCAGATGAATATAGAGTGACAAAGAGACAGCATTGTAGGAAACAAGGTTGTGTACATGGAACACATGAGCAATCAATTCTGCATCTAGAATTTTGGTTGATATTTTTTTTCTTTTTGCATTGAAGCCAATAGAAACAATGTTGGATGAATCAACTAATCAATCATTTATTCAAAGGGAATATTAAATAATCTTTATTTCGTTAATGAATTTCTCAAGGTTAGATTATTCAGCGCAGTTCATATATTCGTGCAGCAAGATGTCTCTCATCTCCCGCTTGCATTAAAGAGAATTCAAGTAGAATCTGTAGGGAAATATGATTTGATACATGAAAATGCCATCCAGTTTGAAGTGGGCATAGCTCTTGCACTCTCAACCAAGGAAACCAAAATAACAATTGTATACTCTAGAGCCCTTACATTCACTTTGATGACATGTGGAAAAATAAATGCCACATTGCTTTTAAATCTAACTCTGAGAATGGCTCAAGTGCTCAAATACGTGGATGAGAGGATTAAACTTCCACTCTCCAAATTATATTATCAAGATTTTCTTGGGTCTTTCCCAAAGCAACCACCTTTGATCAATTGTTTCCAATAGTATATTTTCCTTTGTCTTCACAAGGAAGTTCACAGGTCTAACTCATATGACTACATCTTATGTCTTGAGAGGAATAAAACAATCCATGGATAGTCTAGGAATATTGAAGGCAACTTTTTCAATCATTCACACCTCTTCCATAAAAGTATTTGTGTGGCTTACTACAATCTCTCTGAATATGTACAAGGAAACATTTGTTTAGCCAGAATGAGCAATCATGACACCATATACAACTTTGTAGTCCTCTAGGAATGAATTTATTGTTGTTTCTTGGTAAATTGCATCACCTTTAGTGGATTGAATGTGAGTAAGATGAGAATCCTACATGTGAATTAAAATCGTGCTTCTCTGGCTAAAGTAACCAAAAATAGCATGCATAATAATGTGTGAAATACCATTACTCCTAGATGTCAACGTTAACGAATCTACTGAAAGTTTGAGGATGAAGTCGTCTTCTGCATTGATTTGATTCTCCCCAATGCATTTTGCATTGGCAAACATGGTTGCAGATGATCTTAGATCCAAACCATGCACAAAGGACAAGCCAATGAAATGATTAATTGAGCATCAACCAATTTTGAAGAGAAAGTTTGCTAATTGTCCCATGTTCATAACCATCCAACCAAAGATTCAAGCTTGTTCAATTCTTTATCACTAACATTGGAATCCTATGTTAGTGCCTTTTAGAGAATTTTACCATTATACTCTTTCGTTACTATGGCAATTTAGGTAGATGGATGGAACGATATGTTAATATTGGAAACTAATAAAGATACAGTCACTAGAGGTTTGATAGATAGCCTAGAAAAACTATCCTTTTTTGTATACTAATTAATAGATTAATGGCTAAATTGACAAAAAATAATAATCTATTAAATTGTGAAAAGAAAAACTTTTCTTTAAGAGTATTAAGTGTTAGAGTATAATTAAGGAGATATTTTTGGATGATCTATTTAGGTGATGATAGAACATGCATTTAGGATCTTCAGATAGAATAGTATGCTCTTTGCAGATATCATGAAATGTTAGTTAACATTTGCAAAATGCAATATCTTTTTTATTGATGCAAAAAAAATAAAAAATCCATGGAATTAAAAATTAACAAATAATAATAATACATGATTAATATTATTCATAATTAATATAAATTTTGAATATTTTATTTATTATCATGGTATTAATTAGTTCATGGTGCATACATTTGCAAGGAAAGTGCACATAAATTGGATGTACTAGAGCATAGATACAAGCATGTGAATATTCCAACAAAATATAAGTAAGCACACAAGCAAGAAAGGGAAACAAGGCAAACATGAATATAAGCAATTAAGCATACCAAAGTTTAATGTAATTCTGTAGTGGATTGTCTGTGTGATATGGTGAAACAACTCAACTCCTTGATATGTTCCAAGATTTGATACTTGCTTTAAAATAGTGGATCTTTAACCTAGATGAAAATGCGCACTAGAAGGCTTTCCATCCATTAAATGCATGAAATGGGGACGGATAATGGCATGGTATAGGCATTCTATTCCAGGCATTTCAAATACATAAAACATGTAACTAACCTTGTTTAAATAATCCATTTGCATTATAACACATGTAATTGTCGTCATAGTAAATAACCATGTTCCAGGGTAAACAAGTCGATTTGTACCCTTTATGGTGAGCTTTATGGCAATTCCAATGGATTTTATACTCATGAACATGCCAAAGTTGAAACAACAACTTGTTTGAATGAGAAGAGTAAATAGAAGTTGCGATCGTAAGTATATTTACCTTTATTGAGCCCATTAGAGAACAAATGCCCATATACACTAATATGTTTGTGTCCATAACGTGGTACAAAGTGCAAAATTAGCACCAGAATTACAGTTATCACGACTACCACGTATAACAAAAATGTTGGCTGGTGAATGGAAGAATAAATCAAATGTTTATTCAAAACAACAAAGATGTTTCTCTTTTCATCTTGAAGCAATCTAAGCTCCATAAAACACATAGAGAAAAACAGAGTGATATTTGAAAAGGATGTCTTCTCAAGAGATGTAAGAGCAGATGATTACCAAGTTGATTAGCACATGCCAAATTTTTTAGACTAAATCAATAGAATGCTCTTGGGGTGAATGAATTATAATAATTGTAGAACCAACTATGCACATGAGGCATCCTAGCATACCCATCTTATGAAAGGTCTCTTTTAAGATAAAGTGTTTCAATACAACACTGCATTATAATAGCACAAGTAATTCTTAGAAGCTAGCATGAAAGTTGTGGTCTTACAAAATTGACAAAGGTGCAGCACTAGACTTTACTCACCTGACAATGATAGTCATGGCACCTAGAGGTGTAACTAGAACAATTGGAGTAAAGACATAAGCTACAAAGTTCCTAGCCTCACCCATAATCATTGTTATCACGTCACCAAACACATTATCTAATTGTTTCAACAAAATAAAATGATCGCAAGTGCCCACGACAGGTCAAATTCTTTGTGTGTTATGCATATGTCACATCTTGATATATGACTTATTGGTGATCATTTCTTACCACCATAGAGGTTTTAGAAGATATGTGTAGCCACCTACACCTGTACAAAGAGTAGAAAATCATATTCAAACTTGAACCTATCCCAATATAAAAATATTGCCCATCTATGTCACACACAACCACGTACATGAATGCACCAAGAGAAAAGCCATTCTTTGGTATTCTTGAGTAATGATCGACCAGGGCATTGTGTCATGATTTTTGATAGTTAAATAGAAATTACCCACTCGAGCTCCTGTTGCTCCAACACACATCAGGTGTTTCTTCTTAATTATAAATATTGGACCTATGAAAGCACCAGATACAAGGCAAGAAGACATCCTTTAAGATTTGTTGATGGAAATCCTCTCTCAATTCCTATTAGTCTTTGCACTAGGACTCCCATCTTAGCAAAAATTCCCTGATATTTTGTTGTGGTAAAATCATTGCTTGATTTTTATGTTAAAAACAAAAAATAGAAAAAGAAAAAAAGGGTTACTCCTTGTTAGTTTCAGTCTTTCCAGTCTTCCTCTAGTGATCAAATGTGCTCTTACAAAGTGATTTTGAAGTGTCAAGGTCAAATTTTGTCATTTCAGTGAGTCTTCAAGCAAAATTTGGTCACTAGGCATTAGGTCTATGGTTTGCTCTCACTCTTTTCAAAGTTGCCCAAATGCCAATCCATGTCATCATTCAGCTGATTGTATCACTATTCAGAGGGTTTTCATCATGATGTCAGGTTCCATTGGGTCATTTCACACATTGTTCATGCTTTAGTTGTGCCTTGGCAAGTTCATTTCCCTCTCCTAGGGTTTTGAAGCCAATTTCTCTTGGACGGTCAAATCAATGGAAAAACTTGTTTCCTGATGTTCATACACCTTCCCTATACTTAATGTACCTTATCAAGCACTTCCCAACACTCAGATCCCCCAGAATCCTCATTTTTGCACAAACCCTAGTTTCTAGCTACAACCTGGCAATTTTCTAGGTTGGGCCTATGTTTTCCCCTTTTGGACCCCTTCCCCTCAATCAATATCTGAGATTCCACTTTCCCCTTCTTCCTAACATCCCTCCCTACTCCCAAAAATTTCCTCAAGAATTTAGAAGCCCCTTATCCCCTTCATTTCGCTCCATTTCGAAAAAATTCCTTGTTTCACACATCGGGACAAGTCGCACTCAAATAATGTTCCAGAGAAATAAAAGATGAATGTTGGGAAACTGAGAGAGGTTTTTATCCACAACATGACAAGGAAGAAAAACCTCATTCACTTTTTTCACAGGTGTCATGGTTTGAGAGAAATGTCAAAGAATACCGTTGCCTCAGGAGAATCAAGGGCACCTCTGAAGTGACCATGGGAAAATCAAGTTTTCTCCTAGATTGGTTGGCCAAATGATTTTCTTGATGGGTAAAATGATAACTAGACACAAAGAAATTTCCAATGAGCTATCATGAGCTCAATTTGGGGTTGAGGAAGGCATCCAAAAGTTGACTGCAACAGCACTCTTCCTTGAGGCAGCCTCATTTGGCACTTTTTGACCTGTCTTGGGAGATTTGATTTTTGATAGGTCAAATCAAATCCAAATTGAAAAATTCCAGTTGGGTTGGAAAGCAGACTCAAAGACCTTTCCAAAAAGCTATTCTGCACTCGATTCTGACACCGAGAAGGCCTCCAAAAGCCTCATGAAAAAGAGCAACATGTCAAACTAGGCGCGCGACATGTTGGGAGGTGCGCGACATGTCAGAGGGTCTCACAGAGTGTAATTTTCCAACTGGCGCGACATGTTGGGAGGTGCGCGACATGTTGGGTATGCTGCGCAACATGTCAAGCTAGTCTTCTCCAGCTCATTTCAGAATTGCTCAAGCATCCTTTACTTCATCAAATTGTTTGAGGTAGGCCCTTCAAACTTGTGAATAGTTGCTGGTTAGTTGGGAAACATCATGAATGTGCTTGTAATGATCAAATTGTGCAAGAAGAAACACTCCATATGAATGTATGTAAATTTGTAAAAAGATGCTAGGGTTTATTTCTATTTCATCGTTTTTCCCCTTGTAATCATTTTCTTCATTCCCTCACCGCCACATCTTGAGGTTGTTCACGAGGAGGGAGGACCATCACGTCAGCATGACATCCCTGTTACTAGACATGTCATCTCCTCACCTCAGGTCACCTATCAGAGAGGCCCAAGAGCCTTATTTGCAGCAGCTCGGCGAGTACTTTCTCCACGCCAGGTGGAAGGGGTCTCACCTTCTTCATCAGCACCACGAGTGTTATCTCCACACCAGGTGGAAGGGGCCTCGTTTCCGACAGCAGCACAGGTATCAGAGAGGGCAAGCAGCCCATGATCGAGGAGATATTGTCAGGCGATCCAGTTATTGATCTTGACGTCGGTTCTCCTAGCATAGAGCTCAAGGATATCATCCGAGAGCAAAGCACCGAGATTCAGTCGCTGCAAACGAAATTATTGATGGAAAAATGGATAATCAACTATTTAG
>APFE030265494.1:125882-138542 GCA_000404065.3 Pinus taeda | reverse complement strand
TGGACTCTTGAGGGAGAAGCTATCATTGTATTATTTCACTGTATCTCTGCAATTTTTGGCTAAGGAAGACAAGGGTTTTGCAGTCATCTTTGGGATTCTTGTGGACTCATGTGTTGATGGAGTGTTTCTCAATGTTCTTGTAAGCTTTGTTATGTGATTCATTTCCTTTCTTTACTTTTGCACATTAAACAAATGAAGTGTTAAAGTAAGAATTCATGCTTGCCATGCTCTGCTTTTAAGTTTGTTTAATTTCAATGTTTTCTACTGTCTAAAGAGAATTCAAAGTTATTGTTTGCTCTCTTTAGCTCTCTTTCTTTCATTCCTTATCATCCACTTCAGTTAAAGGCATCAATATTGTCTCCTACCTCGCCCCAAAGAACCCCCTGCAGAAATTGTGTCCAATCCCCGCACCCAAAATTGCCCTCTCCTCAATTTGCCACCAAAAACCCAAAAACCCCAAAATCAATCTCTTTGATCAGTTTACTAGCCTAATATCAGTGTTACCCTATTGGTCATCTCATCTATTGGCGATTTTACGAGATAGACCGGAGAGAGCCTTCTCCTGCCCCATAGGGCTAGCTACGAGGCTAAATGGTTTGATGTTGCCTTGAGGTTTGCCTTTCTCAGCCTGAGGTGAAATTTCAAGCGCTAACACTCCTGATAATCCAATATTCTATATATGTGATTAATGGTTATTTTTTTATTTCAGTCAAGATAAGTTTTTATTTTACATGTTTTATTTTTTTAATCATTTCAAGGTATAAAAATCCCCTAAGAATAGTGTTCTTGTCTACCAAAATTTTGTAAAGCATTATTTTCCAATTTTTCCTCCCAAACAATGAAAGAAACATGATTCGTCTTCATATTAGATTTTGCTTAAGTGGGATTGCCATGACAATCTTGTCTCTGGTAACTTGCACTCGATTTTTGTTTTGAAAATATAGAGTCACTAATGTTATGATATACAATAGTTCCAGTATTTGTTGTAATTCATTATTTATTGATCTGATGGATAAAAAATATGCTCAAATTTCAAAGTTGTCATAATGGATTGAAACCTAAACAGTCACGTAGATCTCATCATTCTGAATCTGGCGCAATTCGTTTCTCGAAAAACGGACGTTGTATGCTCGCGGAAATGAGTTATGTTCGTTTGTGGAAACAAGTAAAATATTGGTTTTTCATAGTGTAGGGTTGGCCAGTCAACAATCCGTGCCATTGGCTGGGCCTACTGACTTGGCAAGTTGACTGGGTTCCATGGGCCAATCTCAGGGTAACACTTGGCAAGTTTCTACGGGCTGTGAAATGGTCGAATTTGATTGGAGGTTGATTGGTTGAGGTGGACCAACCACAGGCTGCCACGTGGCACCTTAATGGCTACCAAAGTTTTTTTAAGGTCGAAATTACACCTCCCAAGGATTCGAACACATGACCTCATTCAAACTAACGAGGCCCTCACTAGAGTGCTACTTTATTACTTATTTAAACAATGCAATTTGGTTGTATTTAAAGTTGAGTTATGGCGCATTTGGTGAGGGGGCAACCCAAGGTTCCATGTGACCTCCATAAGACCAAGCCGCAGGGGCCAACCCAGGGTCATATGACCCTAATGACACTAAGGGCATGAAGGAGACAAAGGCCCCCAACATGGTCGCATGCGTGCCACGTGACCAAGATTTTCGAAATAACGGGCTAATGGAAAATTTAATGAGACCACAAATTGTACTGATGGTCAACTAAATTGTTGCTCTGTTAGTGATTTTTAGGGCAGATTTGTAGGACAGTTAGCAGACATGTGCGTTCTGTAGAACAAATAGCAGTAAAACTTGGGGAGATCATAACTTTCTCAGTTTTTGGTCTTTTTGAGAGAAGAAAGAGGCTAGACATGGGTTTTTGATAGCTCTGAAGCCAATGGAGCTATTATTGAAGTCATTTGAGCATTGTAACATGTTTTAATCACTATTTTTATGAGCATAATGATATAGGCCCAAGCATTGGACGCTGGACGAGAAGACATAAACCAGGAGGGATGAAATCCTTCATCACTTATTGTTTTGTGTTTACTATTATGATGGTATTGTCTGCATTATTCTGCAAATTATGAAGTTTAAATTCATCTTTTATGTGTTTATGAATTTGACATAAGAGGCTTAAAAGAGCCTAATTTAATCACTTGCAATTTATCATAATCCTCAAGCAGTTTCATATATAGATCATTTATACTACATCTGATCTTTCAAATGATTTTGTTCTTGTGGATGTGATTGACAAGTTCCAGAACATCATTCCCTCAACTTCCAAATTTTTTCTTTTTAGGGTCACTAAGGCTCTGATCCCTTTACTTCCACTCGTGTAAATGAGACCTTGATTCTTGACCATATTGACAAAAGCGTCAATTTTTTCTCCCATTACAGTAATAATCCACATATTTTGTTTGGCAAAATATACAAAGAGAGTTGGGATACCCAACATTATGCAAGGACACTAAAAATTCATGTTGATTAGTTGAAACACCCATTCAGGTACTCGAACTTCTACTAACCCATTGCAAAAAAAATAGATTATACAGTTGAAACTCGAAGTTGTGGCAACCACACTAATTTTTTTTTAAGAACAATAGTAGTGGGTAATCAAAAACCAACAAGAAATTCATGTGAGTAGATAAAACATATATCTAAAAAAAAATGTGCTTAAAACTCTGCAAAATTGCCATCAAACACACCCAAAACAAAACATCCACAAGTTAATCCAAGCATATATGAGAACTCAAAATTCTCCAAATTGGCATAGAACCTATCCATAGCCCTTAGAGATAACAATACATGCTTTGATGTTGTACCAGTAAATAGGGCATTGTGAGAGGGCATGTAGGTCAATCTCATAAGAAGAATTCCTAACCTGTCCAATTTCCAGCATGGTATTCAATTAAAGTCTTTAGGTTGGTTGGTGGTAGCTAAGAAGCCTGAGCCAAAGTGTAGCTCAAGAATATGTGTTGGATATAGCAATTCACACATCCATATCAGACCAGTAAGTACACCCATGATTTGAAAGGGCATGTAACTTAGTTGTAGGGAAGCCCACGAGCTAGGTCTTGAGTTTGATTCATGGCATGTTGAAATTTCCACGTAATAGTAGAGTCACCTATTGAGAGTAGTAAGAAACAGCTAGAAGGCCTTATAAAAAGTGTAGCTTGAAGGGGATGTCGGAAAAATTAATCCATAACTCAATATCAAACCAGTAAACATGTTCATCACATAAGGGCATGTAGCTTAGCAACCTACGAATTTGTGAGAAGAATATAGAAGCCCTAATCCAAAGCGTGGCTTGAGGCAATGTTGAAAGTACGAATCCCCACCTCAATATCAAAGTGATAAAGATGCCCATCACCAAAATGCCAATTCTCTCGAAAAAATTCCTGTCAAGGGAAGGTTTTCAGTTATTTTCTTATGTTGTTAAATTTGAAACAAAACAATCGACTCACCCCAAAAGGGCCGAAATAACATTTAAACCTACAACTACATGGGTATCTTGCACTCTTTAAACCCATTCATAAATCCACGAGAATATGGGTTCATGAAACTCAACTAACCCACCACTAATTCCACCCAATATGACAAACCCATGATCTCCTTTTGATGAAAAAACCCAAAAATATGCTCTCTAAACCAACTTCTTCCTTGTCATTTCACTAGTGAGGTCAACATAGTATTACATATGCCCCCCAAGGTTTCATTCTCATAGTGGTCTCCATATCCGAATGACATGAAATTGAGAGCCATGAGCCCTCCAAAATCATATGCAATTTTGGTGAAATAGTCACCTCATAAATGTGACACCTAAGCCAAAGAAACCTTGTTCTGTATAACAAGAGAAAAAAGTAATAATATTGTGAATTGTAGTGTCTTCACCATCAATCAATAATTAAACAAACCCAATTCTTTCAGCAACACAAGTGGAAGAAGGACATGCCATGATGACACAGTCAAAATGGCATTCTCTGTAGCACGTCATGTTAACATTATCTTTTCCTTTCAAGGGTTTCCCCACCATATACATGAATGGTGAACTTGCACTGGTGACATTAGCATACTTTATTTATTTAATTTTCTCCCTTCACTGAACAAGAAAATAATGATGAGCAAGCAATGCCATCTAAAAGATTTCACCAGGGAATCCTCATTAACACATCTCCCAAGAGCTTTCAATCATTTTGTTACATAGAAGCACAATTTGTGCCCTTAGCTTCCCCACTCAAAATCAAATCGAGTTATAAACTAATGCAACAAGAAAAAAGAGCAAAACATGGCATTTAATTTGGTTTCACATGCTTCATATGATAAGAGAGAATCTAAGAATCGAGCTTAAAGCACAACCAACACATTTACAATAATCCAATAATTGTGACTACATAACCATGAATCTGATAGTCCCCATGATAACTATGCTTTCTAATTTGCAATACTTAAGTTCAATTGCTTACCCATGAAAAATATTCAAAACTCCCTTGCTTCCATCTCTTTAATTCATAGAAATGAAAAAGAGTAAGTCTTCTGCAAACTTTTAAACTTGCCATCGAGTAGAAATCAAGCCGCAAGTTTTTTTTTCCTTTTCTAACTAGTCAATAACAAAACCAAATGATTTTATCTGCAAGAACAAATAAAAGCAAAGAGAGATCAAATGGCCCATTAACTTATCATATACCTAATTATTTCTTAAGACCACTAACACAACTGTTATATATTTAGCGATACAATCTGGGTTTTGCATATATTGGGAACTCAACTTGGAACAAATATGTACAACAAGAGAAATCATACATACAATTCTAGCTCAGGTAAATATAGCTAAAGAAGTAGACCCAAAGTGGCATCACCATAGTTGATCGATCTTATAAAGTATTATTGTGGTGATTTTTTTCCCTTTTCAATTTTGTAAACACCATAAATCAACTAATTAAACTTTCTATTACATAAATATATTTTAAAATCTCAAGGACTTAGACTAGTTATGAACAACCTCAAATTCTTGCATGCAGACACCAGAAAAGCTATTCATAGCTTGGAATACATTTGGAAGCCATGTTTGTATATTTTTGAGGTTCTTTCCCTAGTAGTTTGGATGGAATTCAAGTGCATTAACTTCTCATCTTTGACCATTCCTTCAAATGCATCAATCTTAGCCCTTTTTTGTGCCAAAGGATCTTTGGGATCCAAACCAGAATTAGGTTTTTCCTTTGATTTTGTTGTAGTAGAAGCATGATACTTCCTTTCCAAACCCTGGAGAGAAGCCAATTTCTTCTCAAGTTATTTAGAAAGTATTTTTTATGTCCTCCTATGATTTTGTTCCACAACTTTTTGCACTACTATTTCATGGATAATTGTAACAAACTTTTTTATGGCCTCAGAAGCTGCCTTGTCAGACAACCTATCAAGAGCTTGCTACCACTACTCCACTAAATTAGATGTAGATGGTGGGAAAGTTTCTAAGTTTCCTTTCATTTTATTCTCAAGCTAGTGGAGACTAAGTTTCATCCATCCACTTAGAGTCTGCATGCAACTTCCTTAGCTTTTTACCAAAACACAAACAGTTTTATACCACTTAAAGACCTTGTTTTTCAGTTGAATAGTTGTCTGTTGATCATAATCACTTGTAGCTTTTGTGCTTGGCAAACTTTGTAGTTGATTTGCTTGTTGTGCAATATGGTTTTGGACCATATGGCATTCATACATAGACCTCCACATTCTCATTAGCCTACAAATCGTCAAAGTGTTCTATTAATAATTTTACATGTCTTTATCCTTTTCATCTATGATGTTGCAGACAATATATTTTTCAAAAGGATGTAAGCTTATTGAAAACACAATGTTTGGTGGGATAAAGAACAAGAATACAAAAAGAATGAAATTAGAGTACATCAACACACCGAATATAAGCAGCCAAAGGGGAAGAGTGAAAATGAGCATATAGTAGCACGCTAATACGAAATGCCTAAAACACTAGCAATCTAGATCTTCCAAAGTAAAGTAGAATGAAATGGAGTAAAATATATGATGTTGATGGTCAGAATGTTCGAGGTTAGTGCTAGTATCATATATTAGCAGTGATTCGTTCTCTATAAAGAAACTTGGCAATTTAAGACAACACTACGAAATAAAGCATGGGCATTTATTTGTCATTTTTTTTTTAATAATTGACTTTGAACTCGACTTAAATCCTTTAATTTATATTGATATTGAACGAAAACACTCATATGTGAGCATGAAGGATTTTCCTAATCCCTAACACAAGTAGAAGTGTATACTCTTAACAAGAATTGAAAATACATGTTCACTATCTATAAATTGAATTTAGCAGATAACATTCTAAAATATTTAAATATCATCAAATACAAGGAAGAATTGAAAGTACATGTTCACTATCTATCAACTAAATTTATTAGACAACATTCTAAAATATTTAAATATCACCAAATACAATGAAAAGATAATGAAGTATATCCAAAGCAATCAACTCGATGAGGCTAATAAAAGAAAGCAATCATCTGAATGAGAATAGTAATACAAAGCAATAATTAAGAACAATAAATTGAACAAGTAGTAAGACTCATAGGTGTAATTCATTCTCTTTTAGGTTCAAATTTGATGCTTAAATTGTAATTACAACCTCACATTCTTCCAATATATGACATTGCAGAATCTTTATATCTCTTCTCGTTTTATTAATTTTTGTTTCTTCATGACCTTTTGATTCCTGATTGCGCAAGAGTGTCATTTTCTTCTCTAACATTATCTTTGTAGATTCTTTATTTTATGAAGCCATAAAAGAACTGGTAAAAATTAACCAATGTTACATCCAATCAGATCAAGCCACACCTATCAAAGCAAAACATGAATAAATATGTTGGTGTCCTTAAACAAAAATTTAAGAGTTAAGTTAGACACAAAAATTTCTTAATATCTTCTTTATTTGATTTTAAAAGGCTCTTAATATTCTCAAGATCTTGCATCAAAACAATGTAATTTCTTTGGATTCATCTTGTTAATTTATTCCACAATAAAGATTTACTAAAAAGTGGCTTTACAATGGTTTCCATTGCAAACCTAATAGATGATTTCATTCACTATGTATGAGTAAAGTGGGAAAAAATATTTACATACAAAAGCAGTCGTTCAATATATGGGATTTGGAAAATAAAAAAAGAGGTCAAGTTGAAGGGAAAATACCCTGAATTTCTTATAGAGCTTCTTCTCCCAAGCATAAAAAGGTACAAGAACTCCTCCAAATTTTCTTCCCTGGAAATAAACTTTGAAAAAACATATATCTTGATGAGGTTGTTGCACATGGCATTGCAATTTATGCAGTTGTCTTGAATAATGATGGCATCTACTCAGTCCTTAAGGATGTTACACCTTTGAGTCTTGAAGTCAAAGTCACAAGGGGTGTTATGTTTGCAGTCATTCCTAGAAATTCTCTCATTCCAACTCGAAGACAGAACTATTACAATACAAAGTGTGATTATCAGGTAGAAGTAACTTTCGTGGTGTATGAAGGCGAGAGAGAAATGGTTTCAAACAACAATTTGCTAGGTGAATTTTAGTTGAGTGGAATTCCAACAACCCGTTGTGGAGTGCCAAGCATTTAAATTTTCTTTGAAGTGGACACAGATGGAATTATGAAAGTGTTAACTTGATGCCTTTGATTTGCATACAATTTCTAGAGCAACTCAGAGGGACTCGAGATCTGGGCACCATCCAAATCTAACAACACAAACCATCCAAATATAACAACGCAAACCATTCAACCCTAACAACACAACAATTTCCCCTATTTTTGGCAGATCATTACCCTCCAGGGGTTGGGCCGCAACCACCCTCTTTGAAAAAAAGTGGAACAAAAGGCCCACCTCCTTCAAGGGCAGAATTGAGCCCTATGGTGGCAAGGCAGCAAAACCAATCCCTTAGGCAGAATAAAAGAATACACCTCCAAAATGATGGGGGATGACTCAGAAAAACCAAGAAAAAAGGGGAGGCAACATAGCAGATTGCAACATATCAGAGTCACAAGGTAGCATAAAATTCACCATGGTGTCAAGTGAGCAGATAAGATAAAGTGCTTGCCAAAGCAATGAACACAAACATAAGAATCTCCAATATAGCAGTTGCATATTAACTATTTGTTACCTAAGCATTTCAACTTGCAAAATTTTTACCTATAGAGAAAATTTTAAATTTTGCAGGGCTTGATGCCAAGAACAAGACATTAGTTTTCCTTTTTTGTTTTAACTTTTGAAGCCACCTATAATAATCATTTTTTTCTTCTTCTGAAAATCAAAAGGACAAGTCGGTAACATTTATGTGGTGCATTTCCGACATATATCACATGGACTAAGGTTGTACCTGAATTTCAATTTACTTTAATTGAAATGAATATTCGAAAAAAAACACTTTAGTTCTTGAGCTTCATTTAATGGACTTCATGGTGATGTAGTGCAATATAATATTCTCTTAAAATTTGAAATTCCATTTAAGCATCTCAGCAAAAATAGAATTGCCCAAAGAGTCAAAATGCCTTTTTATTATACCCATGCAGTAAAGATGTAAATTTTACGAGGTTAGAAGACCTTTAAAACTATAAATGGAGGTAATAGGCCAGAAATATCATAGTTCACTAGAATTTATTAAATATTTTATTGTTTGTTTGGTTTTATGCTTCCCTATGATTCACAATCTTCACCTAATTATTTGTTGCCATGTAATAGGATTTGTATATGGCGTTCATAGGGTATAGATAAATTATTTCTTGTTTCAAGCCAAATCCTAGCCATTGACACATTAGAAATCTACTCTTCCATATGACTACATTGAAACAAAACCTTAAAGGTGATGGAAAAATAAAATCTAACACCTCTAAAGACTCTAGCTCTAGTTGCTAAGGCTCTGAATCTTCTGCATCTTATCCGAGAGATTCACTACAATATAAATGGGACATTTCTTTCAGTATTTCCTTTTGCACTTGTATGCTTTTGTTCAAAGAATTGATCTTTCTTCCTAGTATTTGAAAATCCATCTCCAGTTCAAGGGCATGATTCCTTTCTTTTTCATTAGCTACTCAACCTTTTGGATGTTGATCCCCTTCACTAGATTTAGATGCATCAATACGATAAATATTATTTTTAAAAGATTCCAGTAGCTTAAAAACAAACAAGATGATTTCATCTAATAGTGAGAGTGACTGAGCTTCTAGTCCATCAAGTTTGTCCCATAGATCTTGATCAACCCAAAGCCACAACCTTTCTCCTTGCTTCGCTGTCTCTCCAAAAGGCTAGTATTTTCCCTCCTCATAGCATCAACTTCCCACCTGCAGTTCTTCGAGATCCTTGCGCAAAACTTGCTCTACACCAATTAATCACAGTTGTTCCCTCTGTAGTTTGCCAATACAATCATTCGTGTCTTGTGGGCTATTATTGGCCTTATCATTTAGACCTTGTCAATAAGCCTCAGTTGTCCTTTCATGGTCTTTGCATAGCCTTTGAAATCTTACAACTAATTTCAGAAACTCATGATTTTCCCTTTCCTTTTCCTTGTAGCTTCTCTTGATTGACTCTTTATCATCTTCTACTTGTTTTGTTTGTGTATATGACTTTGACGGAGACTCCCTTAACTAAATAATCTCATTATCAACATTCTCTAGTTTTTCTCTATAACCATCAATGTGATGTTCAAATTCCCCCACTTGCTTTGTCAAATTAATTTCCCTAGTATCCAAAGACTAAACTTCTCTTTGAAGTGCCACATTTTGTTCTACCAACTCTCTAACTTTGTCTCTCAACCTCCTCTCTTCCAACTTAATTTTCTCTAGCATAGTTGCCCATTCACTTGATCTCTTGTCTAACTCTTTTTCTAATCTCAACTGCAAATCATTCTTCTCATTTTCCATGATCCTTCCACATGATTCTATCTCCCTGTTTATCTACTTCAGAGCTTGATTTGTTGCATATCTCTTTGCTAACCGGCTCCGAATTTTTGAAGAAACTTCAAGAATCAACTTCTTTTTCTCTTCACAATTTTTTTCTGAACTTTTACCGCAATAACTCTACATTCAAATTCAGTGGCCATTTTGGACCTATCACTCCAGTTATGGTACAATTATACCAATTTAGTGACTCTAACTCTTTTGACAACAACATAGCATGTTCTTCAACATCCTTCACTCTCTTTTCTAGCTCTTCATCTGTCTCATTATTCATTTGACAACATTGTAACCACATTTGTTACAAGTCTATTTGGGCACATCACTCCCGACGATCAAATCAATATAATTAGGGGTCATCATACCCTAATTCTGTTGTTACATGCCCTAGACAAGTCGTCAAATTGAATGCTTCTATCCATGAAAGTTTCCTAGCTTGAAACCATGCTGAAATGCCTCCTTGGGACACCAGTGCAGCCTTGGTCAGGGGTAACTGTGTTGCAGAGCAGGTAGGCCTATTCAGGCCTGCACTACAGTGCACTTAGGCCCACTTTGACCTGCACTAGATGAGAATGAGAAAAATTGACATAGGATTCTAGGAATATTCCCTGATTCTAGAGCATTCTAGAAGGATGCCCTGCGCTTATCTCATCCTATGAGGTCGAATTTGGATAGGCTATGGATCAATTATCCCTCTATCCACTCATCTGTTTCTCCGTGGAAACTAAATCCAATTTTGGAAAACCATTCAATGCCCAATTTATGACATAACCACCTGCATTTCCCTATAAATTGACCACTCATCATAGTGATTAGAGGCTGGAATTTGAAGATTGTAGAGAAATATTGTTGGTTTGAGATTTGATTTCATTGTTGACACCTAATCCTTGTGATTAGGTAAATATATGTAAATAAATAAATGAGAAATATGAACAGTCACCGGGAGATGAACTGAACAGTCTCTCCCTCATGTATATAATAGACCTACCTGATGAAATAGAATATACGAATCAATTTTTGCTTAATGGAGTTACTGCCTGGCCTGACATGGTATCAGAGCCAACTCCTTTTTTTAGCCTTTATGTCTTTGTAACTCCCCAGTGTGCTCCTCTGCTCTCCATATAATTCAGTGACTGTTTATCTGCGCTCTCTGTCTGACTTTAGCTGCGCTCTCATTGTCTGCCATACCTACTCTCTCATTGTCTGACATCGCATACCTTGCGTTTCAATCACATCGCTTGGGTTTGGCTTTCCATTGACATCGCTTGGGTTTTGATTTCCTTTCAAGTTGTTCTGTTTTGGCTTTTCATGAATGTTGTCACATTGAAGAATGTTGCCCTGGTGGAAAACACTGCTCCGTTGAACGCTGGAGGAAAAGAACGTTGTCACATTGAAGAACGTTGCCCCGGTGGAAAACACTGATCCGTTGAACGCTGGAGGAAAAGAATGTTGTCACATTGAAGAACGTTGCTCTGGTGGAAAACACTGCTCCGTTGAACGCTAGAGGAAAAGAACGCTATCACATTGAAGAACGTTGCTCCGCTGGAAAACACTGCTCCATTGAACACTGGAGGAAAAGAATGCTATCACATTGAAGAATGCGGAAACGTGGTATCGTTGTTACAGTTATTATTAATATGCATATAGTCACCATTCCGTTGAACGCTGGAGGAAAAGAATTTTGTCACATTGAAGAATGCGGAAACGTGGTATCGTTGTTACAATTATTATTAATACGCATATAGTCACCATTCCGTTGAACGCTGTTACAGTTATACGCATATAGTTTTTCAATGAAAACGTATATAGATCTGTTAATACGCATATAGTTTTGCGGAAATGGTGTGATTTGAGGTCAAATAAATCAGAGTGGAGCAGCGAAAGCTTCCACTGCTCCATATGTTCTGCCGCTCTTGCGCGTGAATATTTGGGGAGATAGCATGGGTATGCGTGGATATGCGTGGTTATGTTATTGTTAATGGACCTTTCTTTAGTCAATTCAGTTTCAAGTTTAAGGCAGGAACAGAGGCTAACTGATCTTAATTATTGGATTAGGGACTTTCCCCTTGTTCTCTAAATCTTAAAGGGAGAAGTCAAAAGGAGAAGTCGCTTCCCTTGAATGGTCGATTAGCTCAACTAATTCTTATGGGATACACGTTTTGCTTTGGCCATATTTTTGTAATTTTCACCACAGCTTTTTTATGATTGTATCAGTGCAAAAGGTTAAAGGAGTAATAGTTTATTTTTGTGTGGTAGATGTTAAGACTGTGAAGGTGTTTGACTAGCCTTTGTATCACTAAAGAAAAAAAAATGGGTGTTGAGCAGAAACAATTTTGCTCATATTTTCCTTATTTTATTAGTCATTCTAGATTTAAGGAATACAATATATTGATAATGGTGCAATGAGCAGTTCCTTCTTGTCAAGGGCATGGATGCTTGATATATTGTATGAAATAAGGTTGAAAATACAAATGGTGATACTCTATATGGATAAAATATAGTTTTGCTCTTTGCTAGCAGAAGTATTTTTTTTACAGTACACAGATTTTTTCTTGCTAGCAGAAGTATTTTTCTATCAGCATAAATAATTTTTTACAGAATGCATTCAATCATATCCATGGTGGGAATAGTTCTCACTGGCAAGGAGAACTATCCTGAATGGTCCCGGATGATAAGAGCACACCCTCCATT
>APFE030265494.1:88677-104950 GCA_000404065.3 Pinus taeda | reverse complement strand
CCCCCCCCCCAACACAGGCTTATTCACTAGGTATTTGAGCGCCGACTAATCAGTATACATCATAAAGTGTCCTTCGAGCAGGTAGTGACGGTATTTCTGGAGCGCGTATACCATCGCCAATCCTTCATGCTCAGTAGTGGAGTATTTCTTCTCAACTTTTGACAATCGTCGACTTGCAAACGCGATCGGGTGATCAATTCCCTCCGTACCTTCCTGTGTGAGTACCACGCCCAACGCGATACACGACGCGTCAACATTCACATAAAATTCAATGTCCCATTTTGGAAAGACCAGTATAGGAGCTGATGCCATCTTTTCCTTGAGTGTTTCCAGACTTTTGTTGCATTCCTCATTCCAACAATAAGTAACGTCCTTTTTCAACAATTGTTCCATTGGTGCCATGATCTGTGCGTAGATTTTTATGAACTTTTGATAATAACCAGTGTATCCCAGTGTGGCATGCAGTTGTTTGACACTTCGAGGCACTTGCAGATTGAGTATGACAGCTATCTTCGTCGGATCCACCATGAGGCCTTGCTTACATACCACATGGTCGAGCAAGTTCCCAAAGGGGATGAGGAAAGTAGACTTCTTGAGATTTAGCGCAATCTGGTGTTGTCAACAAGTATCCATCATTGGTCGTAAGCTCGCAATATGTTTCTTGACTAACCCAAAAACGGTCCAGTCATCAAGGTATACTTCCAAGAACTTATGTATAAATTCCTTGAATGCAGCTACCACGACACGCGAGAATATCGTTGGCGTGTTCTTTAGTCCAGAGGGCATCACTGTGTACTGAAAACAGCCCCATTCGATGGCGAAAGTTGTTTTACTTCTATCTTCTGGTGCGATCTTGATCTGGTGGTAACCTGAGAAACCGTCCGTGAAGGAGTAGGCTTCCTGTCCACCCACACTTTCCAGTACCTCATCTATAAATGGCATTGGAAATGGATCGTTAACACATGCATCGTTGAGCTTCCTGAGATCCATGTAGATGTGAATTTCACCTTTCTGTTTTTTCTCCTACACAACCATAAGACTTACCTAGTCGGATTCCACTGGTTCAGTTATTCCTGCTGCAAGCATTTTGTCCAACTCTTCGCGGACCTTTGCTTTGTATTTCAGATTCAGTCGATAAGGCCGCTGCTTGACTGGCTTCGCATCTGGTTTCAAGGTTATCTTCATCATTCCCAGGTCGTCGAGGATTCCTTTTAACTCTGTGGTTTTAGTCAGGAATAAGTCTTGATATTCTCGAAGTAATTCGACAACCTTTTCCACCGTGGCATCATCCCAATAGTCCCCAAGCGTTACATACTTCAGTTCTTTCTCTATTCCGATGTTTACTTGTTTTGCTTTTAGCAGCGCAGTGATGTCTGGATCCTCGATTGCTGGTCCGCAAACCTCGCGACTCCCCTATGTTTCCGGAATATTGACGTTTCTAGGGTCGTCCTCATCATCTTCTACCTGTACATTGTAACATTCCAGGGCTTGACTCAAATGTTGTGACCACTCTAGCTGCACTATTTCTTCTGGTTCCAGTGGTATTTTGAAACTAGTGGCCTTCACAACCTGCAACGTGTCGTCCACAGTATCCATCCATTGGTCTTCAAAGAGGAACGTTAACAAAAATCCTTTACGCAAGATATCTCATTTGCCCGTGCCATGTCTAAGCTCTGTCTCAGTGTACCAATTCCTCGGGATGACATCCAAGGTATGATAAAATAAGTGTACCCACTCTGGCTGGGGCTCTTCCCCATAGGCTTTAGTCCATTTGGTGAGGTGCGTGTGTGGGTTTTCACGTCCATCGTATTTCTCGGTTACTTGTAGTTTTGGCTTCCCAAATCTTATATGCATCATCCGCCTATAGCTGCACCAGTCTTCAAAGGTTCCTTCATGTGTTCCCAACCACCGCGCAGGCGTTGCGTGCAACGCCCATTTTAATGCTTCAAATTGCTAGTGTTCTGGTACCGCGCGCTCAAACTTGGTCAGGAATTCGTCTACCTCGATCAATCCATCATACAACGACAGTTCTCGATCCCGAGCTTTTACGCAACACAGCGACCTTGTCATCATATTGCAGTTTAACGTGGTCACTTCGTTCAACCGGTTATGCCATCGTTCGTTTTCTTCATCGGAATCTGAAATGTAGGCCTCAACGCACTCCCACGATATTCTTTCTTCTGCGGTCGGATTGACCCAATCCTAATCTTGCACCGTTATCTTGTAGATATGATGCAATTCTTCATCAATTTCCTCATCGCGGACAGGTTCAGTGTAGCGCGCTACTTCAACCAGGTCTAACGGAATGACTAGGCATAGGGACTTCTTCTCAAATATCATCTTCCGGTTCTTTAGATTGATGACTCCATTCATATCCATAGCCCAGTCTATCCCTAATAATGCGAGGTATGGATTACTATCATCAACAATTTCTATTACCTCAAAGTCTGTCTGCATATTGATGCCTTCAATATCCACTGTCACGCCTCATATTCTTCCCATCGGTAACATCTTTTGCTGATTAGCCATCCAGAGTTGAATAGGAGACCATTGTTGTGTGGGCCCGCCCATGCATTCCCACGTCTGCTTAGGCAACACATTTGCATACGACCCCAAATCCAGAATGACCTGATCCATCTTGTACTCACCGATTTGCGCCATCATTCACATCTCCCGCCCGGTGCGCAGAGCATGTTTTCCCGGTTTTTGGACAACGCACGGCTCCCCTGATCTTGCGCACCACGTGATCAGCTCTTGTAGTCCTTTAACTGCTCTATTGTCACGTAGCAACTTCATACATGTATCTAAAAGGGTAGTAAGCATAGAGGGGTCCATTCCTGGCTCAGTTGGATCCCTACTACCTGGAGTAGAGACTTCTATGAAGCTCTCTTGAGCTTCCTTAGACGTCTCCTTCCCCCACTTGAACTCATGTTGCTTTGTAGGGGTTTTGCAAACCCCGGGGCCTACCTCGGTTAATTTCCCCTTATCTTCCCCTGTAGTTGTGCCGCTCCTCAACACCATATTTATACTAGGGTCCTCTTCACGTGGTTCAACCCTCATCATTTGGACATTCTGCATCGTTGTGGGTTGTGTTGCCCTTTTCTCACATATATGTGCTATCAGTGTGGGGCAATCTATCATTTCATGATCAAACTACTTGCAATGGGGGCACGATATTCTGGTCGAGTTGGTACAATCACGCGCGTAGTGCCCTGGTCCTCCGCAGTTGTAACAGATTAGCTGCCCATGACCCCTTCCTGGCCCCATTCCTCCTCGTCCTCGTCCACGTCCCTGGAACCCACCGCGCGCTATCACCGTGCCTGGATCCTAACCTCGCGCTTCAGTCTGCATCCTGTAGGTAGGTGGTCGGTCCAACAATAATTCATAACTACGGTAGTCTCGTTCCTCGTGGCCCACCGATCTGCAAAAATTGCAAAATAGCTACTAGGGGATCTGGGTAAATTTTGGTAGTAGGTGATAGTTGTCCATGTTGTGCTTTCCCCCCACCTGACAAATTGCGCACCAAAGCAAGGGTGTCGCGCTTGGCCCTACTTGTGCCTCTAGTCGCAACGGTGTTGGTCCCCCCACTGACACATAGTTAGCAAGGACCGGACAGTGATCCTTATCGTGGCCCTGGCTTCTGCATCTTATACACCACACTTCCTCCCGTGCTCCTAGCTAGGGTGCCTTTTTTTTGTTTTAAACTTTGCATTTCTAAACACAGGTTTTGTATTTGCACGTGGATTTGTTGAAATCCCAAACTAGGATCCTGTATTGGCGTTTCATGCAGCCTCATCGCTGTTTCCAACGCTTCAGCTTCGGTTGAGATCTTTTGTTGTGACGGTGTTGTCCTTAGATGTGGTGTCAATGATGCCACAAACCATGCGCAATGTTGCGCATCTGTCAGCATCATGTTAGCCTCGTGGATTATACTCTTCAATCTCTGATCTATATCCCATGGGGTTTCACCAGGCAGCATAGCGATCTCCTTGAACTCGATGATCGATTGTGTTTCAAATTTCGGCTGGCTAAAATCTTTTTTCAAGGCATCCCGGATCTCAGCTATTCCCGCATTCGAATGATCGCTCGAGTACTTTATATACCATGTCAATGTGTGGTCCTATAGCACGCTAACCAGAGTAGCCTTTTTGATGTTATCGTCCGTAACTCCGTGCGCTCCCCATACTGCCCTTACTATGAACCAAAACTTTTCTGGATCTTCGCTCCCTGCTGCTTTGAATACTGGTAACTCGATCGCATTCATCATGTTTAACCTCTGGTCTATGCGCAGGTGTACTAGGGCCTACTACGAACTTGTACCCCTTCTGACCCAACCACTCCTTAATTTCTTTCTTCGTAGGCTCTCAAAATTCTGACATTAGACATCCCTTAGGAAGATCCCAGTCCTGGTAATGGAACCATTTGTTGGCTTTTTGGGGCCTAACCCAGGGTTTCAAAGTGTATTAACCGAACAAATCTTGCACTACCGGCCCTTTTGGCAACAGTCCGCGGAGCGCAGACTGAAGTCTCACCTGAGGTAGTATGGGAGGGTGTTGGAACCAGGTTTCGGCACCCTTGGGATGTCTGCATGTGGTTTGGAGGGGTTGCGAACCGTTCTATGGCCTTGCGCCACTCTGTACTAGTATCGGGCTTCCGCGTAGATGCACTTCCTTATTAATGAGATTATTACAAAATTGCTCTTCTTGTTACAGTCTTTAAGCAAACATTTAATAATAAAACCCAGTGTATGCAACCATAACTCTTTAAAACAATCATAAATTTATAAAGCCGATGCGTAAACCATAATGCAAACAAATCCACAATGTTTCAGAATCAACACAATATTTCAGAACCAACTTATCTTTATTAATATTCTTGATTCAGTACAATTCACTTCCTGCCTTGCGCACACAGCTGCAGGGGTCCACGCACACAGCTGCGGACTCTATCTAGCCTCCACGCACACAGTTGCAGAGCCTCTACCACTACACCTTTGACCCAGACGTACAGACTCAGAGCACAACTACTCGCAAAAACCCATGACACATAAGATCTCTTCCAAAAACTAACTGCCTTCTATCCTTAGGGCCTTGCTCTATTTATACATTCCCATGGTCCGCGGACCATGGGCAGGCCTACTTACTTCCTATTATTCTATATTATTTTTGGGCGAACAACCCTTTGACTCGATCTATTACATTTTGCGCTCTGCACATTTCGAAGATTTACAATATTATTACCCTAACTGATAAGCTTTAAGCCCCAAAACCTTTACGCGGGGCCACCACTACCCAACACTTGGTCAGGGGTAATCGCATTGTAGAGTAGGTAGGCCCATTCACTTTGACCTGTGCTAGGCGAGAATGAGTGAAATTGACATAAGATTCTAGGAATATTCCCTTATTCTAGAGCATTCTAGAAGGATGCCCAACACTTATCTCATCCTATGTGGTCGACTTTGGATAGGCTATGGATCAATTATCCCTCTATCCACTCAAACCTTTCTCCATGGAAACTAACTCCAATTTTGGAAAACCATTCAATGCCCAATTTATGACATAACCTCCTGCATTTCCCTAGAAATTGACCACTCATCATAGTGATCAGAGGCTGGAATTTGAAGATTGTAGAGAAAGACTATTGGTTTGAGATTTGAGTTCATGTCAAGTAATGTTATGCTACTGAATTGATGTGATTTTGGTCTGACGAGGGTTTGGATTGAAGCTGGATGAGTGACACAGGATCGAACAGCTTTGGGTGTAACTCTTCCTTCTACATCAATAAAGTTGTTTGTTCCTTTTCCCGTATTCTTGTTCATATCTATGATGCAAATATGTTTCAATGTTGTTGATTCCATTTATTTATAGTAGATATATTATATACTTTGATCGTTGTCGTCTTCTATTTCTATTGATAGGTACCAATTAGAGTGGGAGTGATGGGAGCAATTACAAGGAGATAAAAGGAAGTGAAAGATCACAAGTAAGTTCCTTCATCTCATCTATCTATTATAGGAAAAGGTTAAGCCACTTTCTTTTGTTCCAAGTGTAACTACCCACTTAGGGGAAATGTATTTATCTGTAGGTACAAATTCCATATAACAAATGCCTATCTAAAGTTGACCTCATAGGATGAGATAAGAGCTGGGCATCCTTCTAGAATTCTCTAGAACAAGAGAATATTCTCAGAATCCTATGTCAATTTCGCTCATTCTCGCCCAGTGTAGGTCAAAGTGGGCCTAAGTGCACTGCAGTGTAGGCCTGAATGGGCCTACCTGCTCTGCAGCACAGTTACCCCTGACCAAGGCTACGCTGGTGTCCCAAGGATGCATTTCAACAGGGTTTCAAGCTAGGAAACTTTCATGAATAGAAGCATTCAATTTGATGACTTGTCTAGGGCATGTAATAACTGAATTAAGGTTTGATGAGCCCTAATTGTACTGATCTGATCGTTGGGAGTGATGTGCCCAAATGGACCTGTAACAATATTTGAAACTGGCATTTCCCAATATTGACTCGAAACAAATATGTACAATAATAACACTCATAATTACAATTTCAGCTCATGTATATACAACTAAAGAACTAGACCCAAAGTTGCATTACCATGGTTGATCAAACTTGAGATTGTGTGAGTGAAAACTTCTAAAGTATTATTGTGGTGAATTTTTTTCCTTTTTAAATTTTGTAAACATCATAAAGCAACTAATTAAAATTTCTTATACATAAACATATTTTAAAATATGAAGGACTTAGATTAGTTATGGACAACCTCAAATTCTTGCATGCAGGCACTAGAAAAGCTAGTCATACTCTGAAATACATTTGGAAGCCATGCATGTAGATTTTTTAAGGTTATTTCCCTAGTAGTTAAGATGGAATTCAAATGCTTTAACTTCTCTTCTTCAACCTTTCTCTTAAATCCATCAATCTTAACCTTTTTTTGTGCCAAAGGATCTTTGGGATCCAAACTAGAATTTGGCATTTCCTTTGATTTTGTTGTAGTAGAAGCATGATACTTCCTTTCCAAACTTTGGAGAGAAATAAATTTCTTCTCAAACCATTTAGAAAGTCTTTCTGATTTCCTCCTATGTTTTTGTTCCTTAACTTGCTACACTACTATTTCATGGACAATTGTAAAAAAACTTGTATGGCCTCAGAAGCTACTTTGTCAAGCAATCTATTAAGAGCTTGTTGCCACTACTCCACTAAAGATGTATATGGTGGGAAAGGCTCTAAGGTTCCTTCCATTCCATTCTCAAGTTAGTGGAGACTAATTTTCATCCATCCACATAGAGTCTGCATGTAACTTCATTGCCTTTTTACCAAAACACAAAAGCTTTTATAACACTTAGAGACCTCATTTTCCAATTGAATAGTTGCCTGCAGATGATAATCACTTGTAGCTTTTGTTCTTGGCAGACTTTGTAGCCCATTCTAGTCTCAAGCTGTTGGGAACGGGATTCCCCAAGGACAGTTTTAGGGCTAAAAGCCCATGTTTTGGGTCAATTTTGTAATAAAATAGTAAAGACTCTGCATTTTGTGGTCACGGAGCGCAAAGGTGTTATGAGTCATAAAGGGTTGTCCGCCCTTATTTTGTAAAGTGTAAAGTCAGTTGTAAAGATCCACCCATGGTCCGCAAACCATGGGATTGTATAAAAAGGAGCTAAGTAAGTAAGCTCTAAGTAGTTTTAGTAGAAGAAGACAAGTCTTGGAGTCTTGGTAGAGAAGTCTAAGTGTTTTGGGTCTTAGCTTAGATAGAGGCTTTGCAGCTGAGTGCGCAGAGGCCTAGGGTGGAAGTCCGCAGCTGAATGCACGAACCCCTGCAGCTGTGTGCGCAGGGCGGATTGAGTTAATAATAACTTGAAGATATCAATAAAGAGAAGTGTTTTGCAAATTTTGCGTATTTATTTCATGTTAATGCATCTGGCTATATTGTGGTTTGGGTTTGATTTACTATGTTCATGTGATGTGCGAATGTACGTGACTGTAATGGTTAATTGAATGCAAGTAAGAGTATCTGTTTACGTGGTGCTAACTGTGATTGTTTAGCAAGATAAGTAAAACACTTAAGATAACTTGGGAACCTATACAATATGTTGTCATAGCAGTGCAAAAGTACCTGGATCGCAGGTTGAGGCTACATAATGGTCAGTCACACACTTTCGTGGAGGTACTGAAGGGTGGAATAAAGGGCTAGACTGACAAAGCCCTAAAGCTTAGTGACCTCTATGAAAGTAGGAATAGAGGATACAAACTGACATCACGACCATCTCAGGGTGTGGAAACTTGGTTCCAGCATCCCCCCATACTGCTTCATGTGAGACTTCGGTCCGCGCTCCACGGGCTGATGCCGAAAGGGCCAGTAGTATAGGGATTTGTTTGGCTAACTAACGCTGAACCTGGGTCAGGCCCCACACAACCAACAAATGATTCTGTTGCCAGGATCGGAATCTACATAAGAGATGTGTGATGTCGTATCACTGGAATCCAACTAAGTAAGAGATAGAAGACTAGTTGGATAGGAAGATCCACGAATTCGCAGCGCAGGAGAACAGAAATCTGTGGTTAACAAAGGAACAGTGGCTGGACAGGGACATGTATACAGAGATCCACGAGATCTTTTTCTGTTCCTTTCTAGTTGATTTATACGAGTTGATCGCGAAGCTAGCGGATAGCCAAGGAAGGTGGAGACTTGATGGTCCCATTGTTTGGACCCCGGAGTTAGTATAGAGACTGGAAGCCTCTGAGGATAAGATCGCCCATGTTGTCGATCATTGGCTTGATCGCATCATAGGAGGATTTGTGACTAAATTCGCGGTCAATACCTCAGTTAGCTACAATGAGGCGGAGCAACACTTTTTCAATGGTCCGCGAGGTAAGTACTTGAAGTCTTTAAATACTTGGATTAAGATGTTATTGTGCGAAAAAACAAGTTATGCAGCTATGTTGATGTTCAGAGCTATGTGAAGTGGAAAGACTTACATAAACGAAGGAAGAAAGGGTCCTGAGTATAGCCCACTGATTTCACCTCCATTGGGTGATGAAGAGGGAGTAGCGCATGCTTCTCTGCGAAGTGCAATTCAGTTAATAAGACATGTATTCTCACAACTACCACCTCCACCCACACCACCCCCAACTTCACCACCATCACCTTGGACTTCAACCATACCACCACCACCTCCACCGCAGTTCGACATGGCAAATTTAGTGAAGTTTCCTTTGTTTAAAGGCTTGGGAAATGAGGACCCGGATCAGTTTTGGTTCATCGTGAAAGATGTATGGGAAGCTCAGGGTGTCACAGATGACCACATGAAGAAGGCAACATTGGTTAATGCTTTGCATGATCACACACTAACCTGGTACATCAAGTACTCTAATGATAACCCAAACGCTGGACTGGTAGACATCCAGACCGCGCTGAATAAAGAATTCAGTAGGCCTAAATCCGAGGCACAGTCGATTGTGGGGTTCAAGGAAATTGTGATGAAACCAGGTGAGACACCTTGGGAATTGGATCAGAGGTTGAAGTGTAAAATCCGTGAAGCTAATATGAACTTAACATATGGACAACACCGTGAGTGGTTCGTGGCTTCGCTCTTGCCACACCTAAGGGTTGCACTGTCACAATAAAAGATAACAACTCAGGCGAAGGCCTTGGAGATTGCAATGAGACTGCATGAAACACCAATGCAAGATGTGAATCTGGGGGTCCAATAGATCCATGCACAGTTGCAAAACCTTTGCCTTGAAATGCAAATTTTGAAACAGGACAGAATAGTTCGACCGGAGGTGCGCAAATAGATATGGTGCCTGAAATGTAAGGGTCAAGGGCATGACAAAGACCACTTCTCGGTCTTTGTGAACTATATTATAGGAGGAGGACCAATGCCTTTGAGGCCGGAAGCCCAAGCAGGACCAAGCGCGGGGCCTGCGTTGTGGTGCGCTATATGTCAAGTAGCAGGAAAACATGCGACGAATAGCTGGCATTTGATGCAGAAGTTTGTACAAACACCGCAACAACTTTACTGCAACTTCCATGGGTTGGTAGGGCATGATGAGCGCAACTACAGAAGTTATGAATTGATGATGGACAGAACACCCGCCTATAGGGTTCAGGCATAAATGCGGCCCCCTGACCAGAGTCCTAGGATGGCATGAACCGACTTTTAGGGGCGTGGACGGGGCCGAGGTGGAGGAGGACCTGACAAAGGTTGGGGGCAGTTGAGCTGTTACAATTGCGAAGGACCAGGACACTTTGCCTGTGAATGCACTAACCCAAAGTGACCGTCATGCAAATATTGTACTCAGTTTGATCATGAGACAGAAGACTATCCTATGTTGATAGCGAGGATATGCGACAAAGGGGTGCTACCACCTCAGCCAACTCAGAACCTGTAGATGATGAAGGTTGAGCCTCAAAAAGAGGATTCGAATGTAAATTGCAATGGGTGATGATAAGGGGAAACAACCTGAAGACAACGTATGGGTTCACAAAGCTACGACGAAGGAGGCTGAATTTGATTTGGAGCGCGCACATGAAACATTCATGGAAGCAAAGAAGAGCTTCGATGAGGCCTCCACCTCGAGGAGCAAGGATAAGCCTGATCAAGAAATGGACCCTTCTATGCTTATGACCTTTCTAGAAACCTACATGAAGCTATTGCGCGATAGCAAGGTTGTGAAGGGATTACAAGAGCTTATAAATAGATGCGTCGGAAACACTCTGGGTGAACCGCGCGTGGTACGAAAGATTGGTAAGCATAAAGGAAGGACATGACAAGAGATGAGACTGATCGCGCAAATAGGAGAATATGAAATGGATTAGGTTGTTTTGGATCTGGGGTCAGATGCGAATGTTCTACCAAAGCAGACTTGGGATCGGATGGGAAGACCCGTGCTGCACTGGTCTCCGATTCAGTTAAGGATGGCAAACCAGCAGAATATCATCCCCATGAGACGACTGCAAGGAGTGATTGTAGATATTGAAGGCGCGAGTGCGTTGGCTGACTTTGAGGTAATAGAAATTGTGGATGACAACAACCCCTACCCTGCGCTCCTTGGCATTGATTGGGCTACTGACATGAACAGAGTGATCAACCTAAAGAAGCAAAAGATGATATTTGAAAAAAAAATCACTCCACGTAATAGTACCCCTAGATCCTGCTAAAGGATTGCGCTATACTGAACCAGTCCACAATTATGGTTTGGACTACATATATGAGATAATAGTGCGAGACTAAGATTGGGTGAATCTTACAGCAGATGGGCGAATTACATGGGATCGTGAGAGTTCTTACACCTCGAACTCTAATGAAGAATTAGAGCGTTGGCAGAATTGGCTACATGAAGTAACCACGCTAAGTTGTAACATGATGACCCGATTGCCAGTAGTGTAGGGATTTGTTTGGCTAACTAAGGCTGAACCTGGGTTAGGCCACACACAACCAACACAAGCTAGTGGAGAATAAGCTTCATCCATCCACTTAAGAGTCTACATGTAACTTCCTTGGCTTTTACGAAAACAAAAAAGCTTTTATCCCACTTAGAGACCTTGTTTTCTAGTTGAATAGTTGCCTATTGATGATAATCACTTGTAGCTTCTGTGCTTGGCAGACTTTGTAGTTGATTCACTTGTTGCGTGATATGGTTTTGGACTAGATGGCATTAATACATAGACCTCCACATCCTCATTAGCATGCAAATCATCAAAGTGTTCTGTTAAATAACTTTACTTGTCTTTATCCTTTTCATCTATGATGTTGTAGATGGTAGATTTTTCAAAAGGATGTAGGATTGTTGAAAACACAATTTTTCGAGGGATAAAGAACAAGAATACAAAAATAATGAAATTAGAGTACATCAGCACACCGAATATAAGCAACGAAAGGGGAAGAGTGAAAATGAGTATATGGTAGCACGCCAATATGGAATGCCTAAAACACTAGAAATCTAGATCTTCCCAAGTAAAGTGGAATGAAATGTAATAAAATATATGATGTTCATGATCAGACTATATGAGGTCAATGCTAGTATCATATATTGACAATGATTTGTTCTTTATAAATAAACTTGGTAGTTTAAGACAACACTGCGAAATGAAGCATGGGCATTTCTATGTCAAATTTTTTGAAGAATTGACTTTGAACTGGACTTAAATCCTTTAATTTATATTGATATTGAATGACAACACTCATATGTGAGGATGAAGGTTTTTCTTAATCCCTAGCACAAGTAGAAACATATACTCTTAGCAAGAATTGAAAATACATGTTTGCTATATATCAACTGAATTTAGCAGACAACAATCTAAAATATTTAAATATCAGCAAATACAAGGAAGAATTGAAAAATACATGTTCACTATCTATCAAATGAATTTCACAGACAACATTTAAAATATTTAAATATTACCAAATACAAGGAAAAAATAGCGAAGCATATCCAAAGCAATCAATTGGATGAGGCTAATAAAAGAAAGAAATGAACTGAATGAGAATAGTAATACAAAACACTAATTAACAATAATAAATTGAACAAGTAGTAAGACTCATAGGTGTCACATGCTCATTTTTACCCTTCTAAAAGTTCAACAGGTTGTGGGTACAAATCATTCTCTTTCAGGTTCAAAATTGATGTTGAAATTGTAATTACAACCTCACGATATTTTGATATATAATATTGCAACATATATATATATCCCTTCTTGTTTTATTAACCTTTGTTTCTTCATGAAATTTTGATTCCTGATTGTGCAACAATGTTAATTTGTTCTCTAACGTTATCTTTGCAAATTCTTTGCTCTATGAAGCCGTAGAAAAAACTGGTAAAAATTAACCATTGTTACATTCAATTAGATCAAGCCACAACTATCAAAGCAAAACATGAAGAAATAGGTTGGCTTTCTTAAGCAAAACTTTAAGAGCTAACAATCTTAGAAACAAAAATTTCCTTATTATCTTCTATATTTGATTTTAAAAGGCTCCGAATATTCTTAGGATCTTGCATCAGAACTATGTAATTTCTCTGGATTCAACTTGTTAATCTATTCCACATCAAAGATTTACTAAAAAGTGGCTTTGCATTGTTGGCAACTGCAAACCTAATAGATGATTTCATTCACTATGTATGAGTAAAGTGGGCAACAATATTTACGTAAATAAGTATTCTTTCAATATATGGGATCTAAAAAATAAGGAAAAAAGGTTAAGATGAAGGACAAACACCCTGACTTTCTCATAGAGCTTCTTCTCCCAAGCATAAAGTCTCTCTAAGGTCGAGCAATGGCTTCCTTGTGTGTAAGTTTCACGAGTGTTGAGCAATCCAAAAATATCTTTGCAGACAAGAGGTGATTTTAAAGACCAACTTTAGGACAAGGCACTGAAAACTTTAGTAGAACTGTAGCTAGTTTCTGTAGCACATATCAGTACATTGATTGAGCCCTATTGACATGCCATCCTATGTAGCACATATTCTCATAGTAACTCAAGTGGAATAAGGGCATGCCATAACTTATAAGGATGGAAGTCTGCACAAGCAACACATTTGGGGATGAAATTGTTATTGCCAGCATTTGCCAATGAATCCCCAAATACGAATAGTGCAGGAGAATCATGAAGTTGCTTATGGCCATCATATGTTGCACAACATGAATGGAACTGTAATGGAATTGTATCTCATTCCATTTGGGTAGGCATAGAATGAAATAGGAATGCCATCATTCCTTGTTGAGGCGGCCATAAACACACCCTTCTCCATTGCCCCAAATGCACCTACTGCAATGCTATCAAGAAAATAAGGCACAATCCCACCACCTAGAGATAACAAAATCACATCTACACCATCCTCCACAACACAATTGAATGCAAAAAATATATCTAAATCAAAACAATCAGACATCCAACACTGTATGTCACCATATGGGCTTTCAGCATCATCCCTTTTGCAATCCCACTAGCATAACTGAGCATATTAGCATTGTAAACATGCCTCCTAGTAGCAATCGTACAGGACATAAAGGAGAAAGGAGATAGATGACACCTGGAAAAGGAGATAGATGACGAGTGTACATGACACCTGGAGGAAATCTCTACAATGGAGGCCAACGAATCTCTACAATGTAAGTAAGAACAACCTCATAATAGAAATGCATATCGATGTAACTAAGGTAGAAAACATGTTTACTATTATGCTCTTGACCTACTAGAAGATACCAGAATACAAAGTATGCGAAGAAATATATGCAGAACACAGAACAATGAGAAATAACAGCATGTACTTTATTATTCAGAAAGGAAAGCAATGTTCACTTGCCTCTTCGAGGGGGAAACCTCCAATAGAGCTGGGCTCAATTACAAAATAGGACACAATGCTCCTCAAGAGGAGTCTCTATCCTTTTCATAGGATTCATACATGCAATACCATGGGTCAGTACCATGGTTCTTATTAATACCATCTATCTAATACCATGGCCCATTTGCAACTAACTGTGGTCCCTTCTTTAAATGTGGGTCAACCACTTACAATTATTAATATGGGCTTTATTGACTCTTTAACTAACTATAACTATGACTCGGCCCTATTACATAAATAAGGGGGTTAAGGTTGGACCCTAACATGCACTTCCCCATAAAAATAACCTTGTCCTCATGGTTGAAGCTACGAAAACTGTTGAAGAACAATCACTGGTTCCCAGGTCGCATCTTCTAGAGAGGTGTCTTTCCACTTGACGAGGACTTCCTTGATCGTGCGGCCACGTAGGTGCTATTCTCACATGTCAAGAACCTATTCAGGTTGGAGCCATATTTAACCTTCTTCATCCAATTCCGGTAGACCAGTTTGAATTCTACAATAGTTCCCAACCACTTTCTTGAGGCATGAGACATGGAAGATAGGATGGATTTTTGTAGTGGGTGGCAAGGCTAGCTTGTAGGCTACTTCTCTAATGCGCTGAAGTATTTGATACGGTCCGTAGAATTTTGGAGATAATTTCTGAAAACCTTTGTCTTTGAGTGATGTTTGCTTATATGGTTGCAGCCTCAAGAATACTTGATCCCCTTCTTGAAATTTGCACTCTGAATGATGTTGGTCTGCCTGTTGCTTCATGCGATTTTGAGCTTGATGGAGATTCTATTTGAGGTGGGCCAACATGGTTGCACAGTTCTGTAGGAGTTGATCCATTGCTTGTACCTTCGAGCATCCCTGGATATAAGAAGTAGGTGACGGAGGGAGTTGACCATAAACTGCTTCATATGGGGTCATTTTGGTGGTGGCATGATAGTTAGTATTATACCACCATTCGACTAGAGGTAACCACTGTACCCATAGATGTTGCTTTTCTGAAGTGAAACACCTGAGGTAGGTCTCCAAACATTTGTTGACTGCTTCAGTTTGACCATCAGTTTGGGGATGATAGGAAGTACTGAGTTGTAGTTGGGTACCTTGTAGCCTGAAGAGTTCCTTCCAAAAGTTACTGGTGAAGATCAGGTCACGATCAGACACAATGGAAGTGGGCATGCCATGCAATTTGAAGATCTGGTCCATGAAATATTGAGCCACCAAAGCTGGTGTAAAAGGGTGGGGTAGGGCGCAAAAATGAGCATACTTAGAAAGTCTATCCACAACCACCATGATGATTGATTTGTTGCCTGACTTCGGAAGACCCGCAATGAAATCCATAGAAACCTCTGTCCAGATTGAGGCAGGGATGGGCAATGGTTGTAATGTGCCTAGGGATTTGACTGTTTCTCCTTTATGGCGCTGACGCACATCACACTCAGCTACAAAAGTAAGAATTTCCTTTTTCATGCTTGTCCAAAAGAATGAACGTCGAGTGTAAGCATAAGTCTTCTAAAAGCCTGAACGACCTGCAGTGGGAGATGAGTGCAACTCTGCCAAAATGCAACTTTTAAGGGTGGACGTTGGTGATAACACTACTTTGTCCTTGTAACAAAGAATCTCATCCTGCCAAGAGTAGCCTGAGGCAGGAATTTGGATCTGCATGCAATTTATTAATGAGTTGGGAGAGCAAAGGATGTGAAAACCATTCCTTGCGAGTCTCTTCAATCCACTCTGGAATGGGAAGAGAGATTGATAGCAGGGTGCTTTCCTCCTCAAAATTGTTGGGTGTGGAGCCTGATTATCTTCTGTATTCAAAGGTATCACCACATTGGACCCCATTTCGAAATGGGTGGCAACGCCGCCTGTAAAATATTCGCTGCAGGGGGGGTCTAAGGGAGGGAGGCTGTGACCTTTGGGGAGCCCCCCCCCCCCCC
>APFE030265494.1:74212-88557 GCA_000404065.3 Pinus taeda | reverse complement strand
GGGGCAACGCCCCCGAAGCTAAGAATAGATGTAAAATTGCCTTGTAAAAGTATAGTAATTTCTAGTCAATCTGGGTCGTTCATTAGGCGGAGATCTGACAGTAGAAGTTATGTTTAATTTAGGGTTTTTTACCCTAGAAGGCAACCCCTCACTATATATGAGGGAATTGTATTGCGTCAATGTAGATCTATATTCTAACTGAGAAAGAGAGAGGAGATTGAGAGCGAAGAGGGTGTTATAGCAGATCTGCTGAGGTTGTATCTCTTCAGTTTGTTGGATAATATATAAGGAAGGATTGGTTGTTTCTCCGTGGACGTAGCCCAAACTGGGTGAACCATGCATATCTGTGTCTCTCTTGTTTTATGCGTTTTCTACAATATTTTATGTGTTCAATTTCTCCATAATATATAATTTTCTAACAAAATTGGCGTGATAAAGCATCCACTATGACATTTTCTCGCCCTTTCTTGTAAATTATATCATAATCATATATCAACATTTTGGCTAGCCATTTATTTTGTTGTGGCGAGGATATGCGTTGCTCCAAAAAATATTTAAGGCTTTGATGGTTTGTGCAGATTTGGAAACGCCTCCCCAATAAGTATGGTCGCCAGGTATCCACTGCATGTAAGATGGCCATCATCTCCTTCTCATAGGTAGATTGTCCCAGATTTGTCCCACTTAGTTTTTGGCTAGTGAAGGCCAAGGGTCGACCTTCCTGCATTAAGACAGCCCCAATACCCGTACCTGAAGCATCACATTCAATTACAAAAGATTTGGTGAAGTCGGGTAGTGCCAATACGGGAGTGGAGTGGAACACATGGCATGTTTGAGAACTATAAATGCCTGTTGCACTTCATCATTCCAGAGGAATGAATTTTTCTTGCGAAGGTGAGTGAGGGGTCTAGCAATGTGACCATAATTGCAAACAAATTTGTGATAGTAGTCAGTGAGATCCAAAAATCCTCTCAAGCTCTTCATGGTCTTTAGTTGAGGCCAATCCTGCATTGCCTAGATCTTTTTGGGATCCACCCTGACACCTTCACGCCCCACAATGTGGCCCAAATACTCAACTTCTTCCATGCCAAAATAGCACTTGGACAATTTGACAAATAATTTATGCTTCCAGAGCAGTTGCAAGAGCAGATCTACATGCTAAAGATGTTTTTCCCAGGTGAGGTTGTAGATGAGGATGTCATCAAAGAAAACAAGGACAATTTTTCTGAGATATGGTTTGATCAGGTGATTCATGAGGCTCTAAAAAGTGGATGGGGCATTACAGAGACCAAATGGCATGACTAGGAATTCATAATGGCCTTCATGAGTTCGGAAAGCAGTCTTTGGAATACCTACTTCTTTCATGCGAATTTGGTGATAGCCTGAGTGAAGTTCGAGCTTAGTAAATGATTGAGCCCCATTTAGTTCATCCAACAAATCATTAACAACCGGGATGGGAAATTTATCTTTGACCGTCAGCTTGATGAGGGCCCTGAAGTCTGGACACATATGCCATTCCCCATATTTCTTGAGCACCATGACCACATGCGATGAATAAGGACTAATGCTAGGACGAATGACACCGGCTTCCAAGAGTTCCTTGATGATTTTTTTAATTTCATTCTTTTGGGCGAAAGGATATCTATATGGGAACACATTTGGTGGTTGTGCCCCTGGAACCAAAGTAATGCTATGATCATGTTCCCCTCTCGTGGGTGGAAGCTCATGAGGCTTGTCAAAGACCTACAGATGGTTGTTTAAGACATTTTACATCTCAGGATGAATATGAAGAAAAGTGGGTTCGAAGGCCTGGATGGCATTAAATTGGGCTATAACTCCATGATGGCCCTTTTTTAACAATTTTTCCATCCAATGCGAGCTGATGATCAAAGGAGCACCTACCTAGAGTCCGTGAAGGGTATTTGTGTGGTTATTCTGCTTGAAGCTCATATATAACTCCTGGAAATCCATTGTGATTGGGCCGAGTGTGCGGAGCCATTCAACACCCAAGACAAGGTCACACCCACCCATGTTGATGGAAAATATGTGGGTCTTTAGGTGATAATCCCCCATTTGAAGTTTGACATTTTCATAGCGGCCTTCACATTTCATTGTTCCCCCATCAACAATCTGGACCTGGAAATTAGAGACTGCTCTGACAAAATAATGCACTGCTTTTGTGACTCTTTGATGGATAAAGTTATGCGTACTGCCACTATCAATCAAGACTACTACAGGGCAATGCTTAATAAAACCTCTGATTTTAAGAGTTTGGGGAGAAGAAATTCCTACCAAAGCATGAAGCGAGATAATTGGTTCTTTAGGTGTAGCTATGAGCTCATTTTTCGATTGGTTGTCCTCATCTTCCTCCTCTAGTCCCTCAAATGGTGGGGCTTCCTCAGATGAACTATGATCAGTAGCATCAATTTGAAAGAATTTGGGTTCCTTGCATTTATGCCCCGGGGAGTATTTCTCATCACAGTAGTAACACAATCCTTGCTTTCTTCTTTCCACCATTTCCACTAGTGACACCTTTTGAACCTTAAGTGTTTGGGTAGTGCTCGGAGCCTAGTGGGGCATCCCTTGGCTATGAAATTTGGACGAGTCGACTAGACCGCTAACGCGCGTTCTACTTCACGAGCTATCTTGCAAGCTGCCAGCCATGAGACTGGGTGTTGTAGTCGGGCATGGGCTTGTATGGCGTCTTTGAGACCACTGATAAAACATTCCAGGTAGAATTCATCTGCTAGACCTCCTGTGTGGAAGGCTAATGCTTCAAAGGCTTTAATATATTCTTGCATTGTGCCTGTCTGTCGGAGCTTGGTAAGATAACCCAAAAAGTTAGATTCATGCTCAAAGCGATCAGAAAGGGCTTTTGAGAATATCTGCCAAGTTAGTGGCATTGCATAGCAGCGTTGATGCCACTGCCACCAATGCCATCTTTGTTGGTCCAAGTACAGGCTTCCCACACTTAGCTTAGTCGCATCATCTCTAATGTGATTCAGTGTGACATATTGCTCCATTTGTGCTAGCCATATGTCCGGATGAGAGCCATCAAATTTATACATGTCCAGCTTGGGTGGTCGAAGCTGGGACTATTGGTGGTTTCCATAGAAGTGAAGAGAATGGCTAGATCGCCCTCAAGGTTTTCATCAAAAGTATATGCCTCTGATTGTTCCCTTGACTTGCCCTTTGTGATTGTGTCAGCTAAGGTCTGGATCTGCTTCGTTAATGTGTCCAACTTTTGTTCAAGGGTGTCGATCTTCTCATTGGCCATAGCTTGAGCTCTGGTTTATACCATGCACCGATCCAATGCACTTGTCGTTACTGTGAAAAAAAATTTGGGACCACCCGAAATTTTGACGCTGACAAGTGAATGGTACCACCTTGCTCAGCCCATCGACCTGATTCTTATGGGCTAAGTCTCCTATAAGCGTCCCAGGAGGGTCTCAGACTCACTTTTTTTTTACTCCGAAAGGAGTTTTACTCCTCGCTTGGGAATACTGCAGTAGCCGATTCCCAGAAAAGTAATTCTACCCAATGTCCTGTGATAATCACGCCCAGGTATAGGAGCCACACAAATAATCAGATCTATCGGCGAACCCTCAACTGCAGAGTATGAGTAGGAATGTGGCAGTGATCGAACCACTACTGCTAGATCTGAATGGCGGATCTAAGAGATCTAAATGGCGGAACTGATTGTTGCGGCTGTGACAGAACCCAACTTGCTAGATCTGATCTAGCAAAGATGATGAGTGATCTAGAGAGAGACAAGGGAACTATGGTCTCAAGGAGTGTCAGGTACTACAGATCGCAATATACATAAGGGTCCGACAGTAGTACTCGGCCCAATCTTTCAGGGCACTAACTAAGGAGGATCAACCGTACCCTTAGCCATACAACCCAACTACCCTATCGTACACACAAGTAATCTCCCCGAGTGCTATTCTCGATGTACTATAGCAGCAAGACGACCGACGGTTTATCTATGGCGAGGTTTCAAGAGAGCCCAGGGGGATTCCAATATACCCAAAGGGTACTTGGAAGACAGTCCGTGCGCGGTTTTGTCTAATGCGCTACTACTCGAAGGGGTGCCCACAGGGGTTACAAGGGAGTCCAACAAGTGTGACCACCTCTTGTATTTCTTGCGTGCATGCCTCCCCAAATCCGTAGGTTTATGCACTTAACGACAGATCCTGTGGCTTAAAGACGCTAGAATACGTCTCTAGCCAATTTTTTTTTTGCTAAAAATGGAGATCCCACCGGCCCTAGAAAGTGCTCTGATACCACTTGTTATGCTCTTGACCTGCGAGAAGATACTAGAATACCAAGTATGCGAAGAAATATACCTAGAACACAAAACAATGAGAAATAGCATCATGTATTTTATTATTCTGAAAGGAAAGCAATGTTCACTTGCCTCTTCGAGGGGGCAACCTCCAATAGAGCTAGGCTCAATTACAAAATAAGACACGACACTCCTCAAGGGGAGTCTCTATCCTTTATATATGATTCATACATGCAATACCATATGTCAGTAACATGGTTTTTATTAATACCATCTATCTAATACCATGGCCCATTTGCAACTAACTGTGGTCCCTTCTTTAAATGCGGGTCAACCACTTACAATTATTAATATGGGCTTTATTAACTTTTTAACTAAATATAACTATGACTCGACCCATAGTTATATTTAGTTAGGGTTTGACCCTAACATTTACATTCCACCTTAATAATAATTGAGGTATTTCAAACATTATTGTGTTATATGAAGAGACGTGTTTAGATGAAGCATGCTTACATTATGCCTTAATAACAATCATATAACAATCTAATGGTCACGTTACATGATAATGTAAAGTTAAATAAAGCATTATAACATTGTGCTTCTCATAACATTCTATAACATAGAAGGCATCAAGGAAAAGACCAAGCACACTAACACAATGCTTCCCATTCCTATTTATAACTAATTAATTTTTTAAGAAGCTTTTTTTTTTTTTAACAAAGTCTAATGGTATAAAAGAGGCAAAGTTTCTAGTCAAGTTTCTATTGATAATTTAAAATAGTTTAAATCTTCAAAATTTTAAAGTATTACTTCATGGTATATAGTATAAATGCTTTACATTTTAATCATTTTCACTAGAATTTAACAATACAATTCTTGGTGAGATCACAAATCTCTTTTAATTTAAAATAAATTTTTAAGTGCATATGTAAATTTAATGCTATTGAAAAACTCTTAAATCATTCAAATTATACAAACTTAACTACTCAATATATAATTTCAGCATTATTTTACCAAATTTAAGTATATACACGAGCCTAGATCCATCTTAACTCTGGCTCTATCGAGCGATACAAGGGATCAAATCTCTCTCTTGAGGTGCAAACCTCTTTTACAGTGAAAAGAGATTTGATCCTTCTTAGCAATTGGTAGATCTAAAGTCAAGATGGATCTAGACCGGTTTAATTAACACCTTTAAATAGACCACATTAGAGAAGAATACCATGAGTTAAGGGAAAAAGCATGGGTTGGAGACTTTTGTGTTTTTTATTGCACCAAGAGGCGCTCTCCAGCATAGTATGGTAGAGATGTTGTAATGCCCTGTCATGTCCCATTTAACATCTTCATTCAATCAAATTACATAAAAATAAAAATAAATTAAATTAAATTAATTAAAGTAAAAATAGTTTCTTTATCATTAGTTTTTTGGATTTAGATTTGAATATATTATTTTAAAATAGATAAAATATTTTTTAAAATAAATTTACTCATTTTTATTGTGTTGATAGGCACTCTCTAGCCCAATATGGAAGACATGTTGTCCTGTCATTTAAACAATACAAATAAAATAATAAAAATAAAAATAGTCATACATTAAATTAAAATGAAAATAACTTTTTGAGTCATTGTATTCGCCCATGTTTTTTACCATAGTATTCTTAACCCATGTTTTTCCCCATCGTATTCTTCTTTAACATAGGCTATTTAAAAGTATTTCACCCATGGTTTTTACCATAGTATTCTTAACCCATGATTTTTCTTATGGTATTCTTCTCTAAGGTAGGCTATTTAAAAGCATGAATTTTCTATTTCTTTAAACAAAAGGATTTGATTGAGGCTTTGAGTGGTATCTATTTGTTGTATCCCTGCACATTATAATAGCCATTTCTAGCTAATGTTCCATGGTTAAACATTGAATCCGAAGAATAATGAGAATTAAAGTCATATTATAATGAGTGTTCCCCGCTTATATTCCATGGTTAAACATTGAAGCTGAAGAATAATCAGAAACAAAATAGTAAAATGTGAAAATACTAGGTATCTTCATCTATTCACTTGTTTTATGCTTAATTTTGTGATGTTAATTAGTTTTGGCATTTTTGATGAAAATTTGGTTGGATTTGCTATTTAAATTACTTGGTTTAAGAAGTTTTAATTAATAGGGTGCAATAAGCATAAAAGACATTTCAAAACTCAATATCAGCGAATACCCCATTGTTTAAACACAACAAAAGGTCCATAATTTATTGCAGAGGATCATGTACAACACTTTTAAGATTTTCTCGTTCTTTGTATTGCCATTATTATTTACATTTGGTTGATATTTCATTATGTTTATGGTCGACGTGGTTGATTCATTAACTTCTTCTTTCTTTCTTTTTATTTTTATTTTTACTTTTTTTTTGCCTTTTTAGTTTATAAGTTCAATATTGATTTAGGGTGAGAAAATTAAAAATTCGACAATCATTTCGAGATTTATTTTAGTTGATGAAATGAGGGGGTTAAGGAGGTGTTTTAACAACAAAACGAGATATCTGTTTTGTTATAATTATTATTAATTAAAAAATATATTTTTATTTTAAGATTGCAAATTATTTTTAATTTGTTTAAGAGTCTATGTTATTTTTTTTTTTTTGTAAGCTGGGGTGGGACTCTCCGATTTACATTGTCCTATTTGTACCCCTCTACGGGGGAAGGGTAGCCCAAGATTTGAACCCAAGACTTCCGGTTCGGTGAGACTTCATTTCCACGGCCCTTGCCGCTTGAGCTACCCCATGTGGACAAGAGTCTATGTTATTTGGAAATAAGTAAATAAGTTAAATCTTTAAGAGTGAAAATCTATTTTTATAAATTACTAATAAATTATTTTAATTGAAGTGGTTTTCTTGGAATCATACTGATGGGTTAGTTTACATTGTCAATAGTAATAACAATTATAATTATTTATACCCAATAACAAATGAGCTATGATAGGTTTGACCACATTCTTTAAAAAAAAGAAGAAATTAAAGTTTTACAAAATTACTTTTAAAATATACATAAAAGTATTTTTTTTCTTTTCCAAAGGAAAAATAGTGCTTTACTAATGAAAACAAAATTACATTTTGTTGATGCTCAAAGAGCATTCAATCAAACCAGTCAAAATGGTTGTCCAGAGAGACAAACAAAATAAAAACAATAAAATAAATAACTTGGATCTAAATGAAAATAGTTAGTTACCTTTTTCTTCCTTTCTTTTCTACTTTTTACCATCCTCCTTGATTATGAGTGGTCGTTACAAGTGCTAGTTGGTTCTCTTCAATCATACTTGGATTTCCCTTATCTGAATATGAACTCTCAGATACATGATGTCATTTGTAACTTCCCATCTCCTTTTCTACAAGAATCTTCTCCTTCTACAATGTTGGGACTGAAGTTCCTACTGCTTCAGCATTAACTCTTCACTTTGCTACACTTTCTTGTGGGTTACGGGTTTCCTCATTTATGGGAGTGCCCATTTCCTTGCTTGATATTGTCGCTCTGGGAATTGCCACCCCTTGGGTTTCTTGATTAGTTTCTTTTTCCTTCTTGGATCTTCCTTTGCCATAAGACATGAGTTTTGTGGGTGTCCCGTTTGTCAACATATTCGACATATAAATGTCGTGTTTTCAAAATCTAAAAATTGGGTCCAACACTGCTTGTTATGTGTCACGAGAATGTGATGTGACAATCCTTTACTGATATCTACCTCCACACATATTCTGGCAAAAGTTACCGATTCCTTCTTTAGTTCTTTGTGTATATGTCTTGATGTACTTCCCAAATATATTCCCAATTCCTTCTAGCACTTTATTATGCCAGAAATGAAGAGGTAGATTATACAATCTAACAGATACCGACATTCTCGATACTACTATTGAATTTGTATCAAATTTTGGGAACCATGGGGTGACAAAAAGTCCCAAATTACCCAAGAATCATGGACCATCTCTTAAGATATAATCTCTTGCCTCCAATGATTCAATTTTTACGATATTCATTTTAAAAGTATTTATTTGAAATAAATACTTTTATTTATTCAAATATTTATTCATCGTAAAATTTGAATAAATAAAAGTAGTTGTTTGTGTTTTTGATATTCACTTTAATTGTTGAAATGAGAGAGGCGAGGAGACCGTTTTAATGATAAAATAATATATTGGTTTTGTTATAATTATTATTTGATTAAAACTACATTTTAATTTTATAGAAAAAAAAATTAATTATTTTTAATTGGTTAAGAATCTATTTTTTTTGGAAATAAGTAGATAAGTTAATCTTTTAAAAGTGAAATTCTTGTATATACCAATCTAGATCTATCCTAATTCCGGATTTACCAAGCGCCAAGAGGCTTCAAATCTCTTTTCTTTTTTTTGATCAAGTAAGTGTGGAACCTTCCATTAATCTAAACAAAATACATATTGTACACTTCTTTAATGGAGTCGAGCAAGGAAACACCAGCTCTGTGAAACTTCAACAGACAACTGGGATGGCAGAACCTCGAACCGAATTCCAACAAGACTACAAAAGAACGATGACAAGACATTCTGCCCTAAAAAGAGTGCAAAGAATCCAAAATAAACCCAAATAGTTCGCTCTGTATGACCAACGGACTAAAAACCTGCTTATCGAGCCAGAAGGAGAAGTTGAAAGACTCAACTCTCGTGCAACAAATAACCAGAAGCCCTTGAAGATGGGCCCACAGATTCGAAGGCCCAAAACAATGCCACAATTGACCCAAGCACCATCCTTAACTTTCAAACCCGATGACCGTGCGATCCCGCGCTCGAAGATCCAATGTCCCTGAATTGATTTTGGGCCTAAACATCACCCGCACATTAACCCTTCTTATGGACTCGAAGAGAATCATAAGCCACCGCACCAAACTTTTTCGAGTCCGAACGACGAATTAACCATTGATCATTTCTCCACCTGAAATCCATAGGATGGAGGGGTTCCAAAGCGATCATGCCAACATGCCCACGTTTTAACTTGTCTTACAGACCCAAAGAGTTTATAAGCCACCGCACAATAATTTTTCGGGTCCATTTGCAAAATTATTTCTTGTGCAGCTTTCCGCCCAAAATCCATGGGATGAAGGATTTCTTACGAGATCTCGTCAACTTGCCCACTCTTTACTGTTTCTTACGGACCTGAAGATTAAATAGGCCACTACTTTATAATAATTCGGGTCTGTTTGAAAAATTAACCTAAGTTCATTTTTCCGCTCGAAATCCATAGGATGAAGGATTTCAGGGCAATATTTGGTCAGCCGCCTGCCAACCTGCCCGCAGTTTATCACTTGCTTCTGCCTTGTGATTGGTCCACTACCTACTGTTTCCCTTGGTCCTCTCTCTGTTCATTTCTCTTTCTTTGAAAGTGCTCACTGTCTTCGATAGCATGCCTGTGACAGTCCTCACGCAATTGCCCTGATGGCATCGTCATCCAGGCATATCTTCTATTGTTTTTTGAATAGAGTACTCCTTTGTTTGCCTGATGATTTGCGAACCTGTTAGCTGTTATGCGAACGTGAACAAATTGGAGTGTTCTCAGGGCTCTCAAGTGGGATTGAATACGTTGATAGACCTGCAATAACCGCCAGTGTTTTGACACTTTTTCTGGTGCTGTACCATTGCATATCTTCTTGACCGAGTTAATTATCAGTTCAGAGTCTACTTCTACAATAACATTGTGTAAATCTGACTTATTCAATATTTCTAGGCATTGCTCTAAGGTAATGAGTTCCACCATATTGTTAGTGGCATTCCCCAAATGACTGTGAAAGATGATTTGTATGTATCCCTGCTCATCTCCTATGACTCTACCATAACCAGTCACTCTAGGGTTTCCTTTAGAGGCTCCATCTATATTGAATTTCAAAAAACCATGTGGAGGAGGTTGCCAGAATTCCTTACCCGCTGTTGTATAGCTTGCGTTTTTTCTTATGCCCTGGGGAATCGGCAACTAGAGACCCAATTGCAAAAGTATATGTGCATCCTGGTTTAGAGGAGGGTTTCCGGGGGATTGCTTAAGATAGGTACTTACAGTTTCTTTGAGCTGTCTTACAATCTGATCTATGATGCTCTGTGTTGAGCCAATTCTATTCTTGAAAATCTTATTATTGCGTTCTTTCCAGACATCCCAAATCAAAAAACCTGGAATTAGAGTCCATGCTTTGTTGACTGTTTCATTTTCTGAGAAATCTTTTCACCAATTCTTTGAAGTGCTAGTAATGCTGGATGCATCCCTGTTAGTCTACCTGAAGATTGAGGCTACCCAATTCCACAAGGTAGAGGTGAATTGGCAGAGGTTGAGTAGGTGATCCATCGTTTCTTCATACACAACTGGCATTTAGATGGACCAACTAGACCTCTTTTTCGAAGATTCTCCCAAGTCAAAATCTTTTTATGATGCACCAACCACATGAACATTTAAATTTTCATCCAGTGTGAGTTCTGCCATAGGTCCTTCCATATCTTATCAGGGTTTAGAAAGTCAAGCCCAATGGCAATTCTTTTGGCTTCTCTGAGGTTGAAGTTGCCTTCATTGTTTCTTCCCCATCTTAGTTGGTCATACAATGTAGATGTTAATATCTTTCTTTGTTCCAAGATGACTGCAAGAGCTTCTACTTGGGCCTTCAAAGGGGTTTCTTCACTGTATCCTAGATTCTTCCATATTCTCCAGTTATCCTTGTATCTTGTTTGATCCCATAAATCACTTACCCTGAGTAAACCTTTATTGTCAGTGTCATTCTTAAGATTGACTAATTATTCTATACACAGGTTAGGTTCCTGCTGCTAGTTATCCTCCCAAAACCATGCTAGGTTTCCATCTCTGATCTCCCAGAAACTATGCTTCTGAACTATGGCTCTGTTCTCCCAAGCATTGTTCCAAATGTGGGAGCCCTTGATATGCCCAGACATCCGAATATGATCCCTTTCTTGCCAATTGTTTGCATACTTCTGTTTCCAGAGCTTGTCCCATGGGGTTGCCAACTCCTTTAGCCATCTCCACCAAAATTCCCCCCCCAAGACTTTGCTAAGCATTTCAGGGTCATGAAGTCCCAGACCCCCATGGTTCTTAGGTTTACAGAGCTTATCCCAAGCTACCAAAGCCCATTTCTTTTTCTCTTCCCCTTTGCCCCAAAGAAAATCTCTTTGAATATTCATGATGAGTTCCAAAACTCCTTTAGGAGCAGGAAGAGCTGAAAACATGAAGGTGGGAATAGTTTGCAGGACAACCTTTGTAAGCACTAATCGTCTAGCTAAATTCAAAGACCTGCTTGTCCATTTCTTGATTTTGTCCTGTAGTCTATTAGTCACTGGCTCCCAAACTTCCTTGCTCAGAGGTTTATCAGTGAGAGGTATTCCCAAATATTTGGATGGTAACTGATCTCCTTGAAAGCCAAGAATTCTGGAGAGGTTTCTCTGAATAGCAATGTCAGTATTAAAAAAGAAAATTTTTGATTTGGTGAGGCTTACCTCTGTACCAGCGACCATAGCGAAGTCGTTCAGGATTTGTTTTAACACTTTAGCTTCCTTGACCGTGGGTGTACCCTACAGCATAGTGTCCTCCACAAATTGTTGATGAGTCCAAGCATCCCCATTCGGGGTGAGTTTGAGACCCTGGATTCTTCCTTCTATATTGGCGGATTTAATGGCTCTGCCTAATCCTTCCATCATGAGAATAAAGAAGAAGGGAGAGAGCAGATCTCCTTGTCGGAGGCCTCTCGAAGGCCTAAAGGTTCTGCATGGAAAGCCATTAAGCAGAATTGAAAAATTAGTTGTAGTAACCAAGGTCATTATCCATCTTATCCAATTGTGGTCGAAGCCATATGCTATTAGTACTTCCCTTATGTACAACCAATTGAGCTTGTCATAAGCTTTCGTTAGGTCAAGCTGTATGATCATCCCCGCTTGCTTATTGCTCTTAAGAGAATGAACCACCTCGTGAGCTTGAATTATGTTGTTTAGAATTTGCCTTCCTTCCACATAACCAATTTGCTCCTCAAACACAAGCGTTGGAAGTAGGGGCTTGAGTCTGTTTGCAATTACTTTGGAAATAATTTTGTACACCACATTGCATAAAGCTATGGGTCTAAATCTATTTGGTGTCATAGCTTTTTCCTCCTTTGGAATCAAAGCTATGAAAGAAGTATTAAGTGCCCTCAAAACAATTTTGGATCTTCTCGAGTCCTCCATAACTTCAAGGATATCTTGTTTGACTATTTCCCAACATGCTTTGAAGAAGTCAACATTGAACCCATCCTGTCCTGGAGCTTTCCCCTTTTGCATTTCTTTAATAACTTCAGTAACTTCCTCTTCAGTCACTGGCCTGTTAAGATTGTAATTGTCTTCCCTGATTACAAGCTTTGGAATGTACTTTGTGAATTTGTTGATAAATTGTGATATGTCTACGAGAGGGTCCTCTGCTATGCTTTGGAAATGTTGTACCAGAGTGCATTCCATTTCTTTGTGGGTGTTGAGCTCTTTCCCTTGTGTATCTCTGAGTTTTGAAATCCTATTATGTGCCCTGTGATCCATGGTTGACTTGTGAAAAAACTTGGTGTTTCGGTCCCCTTCTTTAAGCCATTGCACTCTCGATTTTTGCCTCTAGAATATCTCCTCTTGCTGGCATCTGTCATCCCATTCCTATTGAAGAGTGTTAGCTTGCATTTTTCTTTCCTCGGTAATGCCATCTGTGATAAGGATCTGATTGACTCCTTGTAGTTTCTGTTCAACCTCTCTTTTAGCTTTGAAAATATTTCCAAACTCCTTTTTGTTCCATTCTTTAAGCCTGAGTTTGATGTGTTTCAGTCTCTGTTGTAGGAGAAACATATTAGTGCCTTGAATGGGCAAATCTTCCACCCACCATTTACCAATATTACCGATGAAGTCAGGGTGAGTGAGCCAGACATTTTCAAACCTGAAAGGTCTGTTCCTTGGAGTGCCTATACAAGAGGCTTCAAGTTGGATAGGCCAGTGATCTGAGCCTCCAAAAGGAAGGATTGATGCAGTCAAGTCAGGGCCAGTGAGAAAGAGGTCCTCCGAGATTATAAATCTATCTAGTTTAGAGGCAACTTGAGAAGCCCCTCCCCTCTTATTGTTCCATGTGAAAGTACCATTTATTGTCTCCGTGTCCACTAGTCTCATGTCAATTAGGAAGTTCTGGAAGGCAATGGAGTCTCTACCTAGTGTTCTGGTCCCGCCTTTTTTTTCTATAAGAGATCTGATCATATTAAAATCCCCTCCCAGAATCCATGGCACAACAAGATGTCTCTCTCTCAACTCCTCCAGTGAGGTGAGAAGCCTGAGTTTGTCTTCAAGTTTTTGAGGACCATAGACATTTGTGATCATATATATTTCCTTATCACCCAAAGGTTGGATTGCCATTGAAAGGTAGTTCCTGGATGCCTCAGCATCCAAGATTCCAAGTTTCTGGGGATTCCAAAGAGTGAGAATCCTGCCTGCCGTGTTGTCTGCTTTAACTTCTAGATACTCATACTTAATGAGTCATTTGCTATGTATCTCTCTGATTTTATCTATTGAACATTTTGTTTCCTGGATAAACACCATGTCTGTTTTTTCTTCTTTTATTCCATTGCTAAGATTTATTTGTTTCCTTTTACTTCCTAGACCCCTAATGTCCAGGTTGTGAGCTTCATTATGAAAGTTTTGTAAATGAGTAACTAGTAAGATCTTTCATCTTACCCGAGTTAATCATGAGTATCCCACACTCTGTCAACAACTCATTCTATTTTTTCCTTCCTCTTTTCCTGCCTGGGCTCTTGGAAGAGTGTCCTGATGTTACCTCCATCGTTTTAACCCCTCTATTTCCCTGGCTGTCATGGTTTCTTTTGATTCCAGAACCCTTTGCTTGAGATCTCCAAAGGAAGAGCTGTTGTACTTTGTCAAACTCCTCTTGTGGTAGAGAAGCAACCCCTTTGGTGGTTCCCTGCTCCAAGAACTTTTCTAGATCAAGATTCTCCCTCTCAAGAATCTCCTGTAGTTCGTGGTCCTCTATTCCAATTTCACTTGGG
>APFE030265494.1:0-64786 GCA_000404065.3 Pinus taeda | reverse complement strand
ACTTCCTTTTGACCAACCACATAAATTCTATATCCCTTAGATTTTTCACTATAGCCCACAAAGATTCCTTTCTTCCCAGATGCACCCAATTTGCTTCTTTCTCTTTCGGCACATGAAAATATACGAGGCTTCCAAAAATTCTAAAATGAGAGACAATGGGTTTCTTACCAGAGAACATTTCTTCGGGAGTCTTGGAGTTTAATGCTTGATGAGGGCATTGATTTTGAACATACACTGCGGTATTTGCAGCTTCACCACATAGAAACTTCGGAAGGCCTTGATCATGAAGCATAGCACAAACAACTTCTACAATAGAGCGATTCTTCCTTTCAACCACACAATTCTGCTCGGGAGTGTATGGCGTTGTAGCCTGCCTCTTAATGCCAGCTTCTCTGCTTCCTTCGACATATCTCGGACATACATCTTCATGCTCTACTTTGAACTCGCGCATACCTGTCACCATTTGTCTCACATCGGGTAGGGCCTTATAATGAAGATGGGTGAACCTCCGGTACCATCGTTCAGATTGTAGAGATGTGTCTCAAAACATGGCTCCCAATGGACTTCCTCCAACTTGATACAAATTGTCAAACCCTGAACCCAAGAGTAAAAACATCTTTAAAATTTCTTTTCCAAACATGTACCTTTCCATCAATAAAAGCCACCTTCAATCCTTTATCTTTCATTGCCGAAATGGACACCAGGTTCTTCTTGCAAATGAATAGTGTTACCTTGATTCAATTGAAGGGTAACATTCCCTACTCCCTTCACGGGATAGGTGGCATCGTCTCCAAGAATGATCTCCAAGTTTGTCTCCTTTTCTATCAGATTAGAGAGGGCTTCCTTGTATCCGGTGAAGTGCCTTGAGGCACCACTATCAATCAAACAATTTCCTAAAGTGTCCGGGGGAGAGACAGTGGAGAGGGCCGATATAAGATAATACTCTTTTTGCTTATTATTAACAACACTGGATTCATCATACCTAGAGTTCTATGATTTCTTGGAGGGTCGACCATTTCCTTGATGTCTCGCATTCCTTTTTCCTTTGCCATTAGACCTGCAATTCCTTTGATCGTTGTTGTTGAAGTTGCCCTTGAAGTTGTTATGTTGGTCATCATCTCGAGGTTTATCCCTTCTATTAGGACACTCCCTTGCATAGTGGCCAATCTTATTGCAAATAAAGCATCTTCACTTTCTTCCAGTTTTGAATCCCGGTCTTCCTTGACTTTGCTTCTTTGAACTTGCATTGTTCTTCCTCTTGGTATGAGTGGAGAGTGCAGTGGGGTTGCTTCTATTAGAAGGCATTTCTTGTTCCACCATTCTTGTTTGTTCTTGAATGCATCTCGACATCAATTCTTCAAAACCTGGAATTCGATCATTGTTGAGTATAGTGGTTCTAAATACAAACCACTCAGGTGGGAGTCCTCCAAGGGTGGTGAGAGTAAGTTCTCTGTCAGGAATGACTTCTCCAATCGAGAGTAGATCATTCTTGATCTCAGTAATCCTCAAGAAATAGGATTGAATGTCCTCGTCCTTGCCCCTCTTAATATCTTTCAACTTATTCCTGAGAAATAGAATTTGATTAGCATTACTAACCTTGAACATGCTGACCAACCTGTCGTAGATCTCCTTGGAGGTCTTCAATTCAGAGATATATGCCACTAGATGCTTGTTAATGGAATCCCTGATAATGTTCTTCGTTTTGACTTTAGCCTTGTTGTACTTGGTCTTCGCAATAGCTGGTGCATTTGAAGGAGGCTTAGGGATTTTACCTTGCACATAATCCATCACTTCTTTTTCTTCCAAGGTCAAATCAAGGGACATCTTCGATCCATGATAGTCAGATTTATCATGGAGCTTGTCTTCAGTCGGGAAGTAGGATGAGGAACCCATTGAGCCTTTTGTCCTTGTCCAATTGTCTTTGGTGATTGCTCTTTCACTCTTGCTTGGGCTTTGTCTTCACCTCAGCTCTGATTCCATGTTAATTTTAGGCAACAATGCTATGTTCTATGCGCTTTAGAGCAATTTTACTTTAATTTCTTTACTAGCCCAATATCAATATCCAGTTTAGCAATCACATCAACATGATAGTAAAATGCAGATAGAATATAAACATAAATAGTAGAAGACAAGCCAAGACCAAGAGGACACAAGATGTGGCAACAGCCAGGGACAAACCCCAATGTGGGGAAACCCCTGATCAATTATTCTTATAGTCTTCAATAGTTCAACAGAGAGAGATAGTACAATTTACAAATATGATATTTTATAACAGTAGTAAAAGAGCCCTAACCAGAAAAGTCAATGCTGGTCAAAAGGGTAGATTTGACCCTCAACAATTCGGTCAACTTCAGTCAACTTCGGCCTCCAAACAACCAGATGAAACTGCCCTCAAAACAATTGAATTTTGGCCAGTCAAAGTCTAGTTAAACAATCAACCCGCGGCCAACCCTAACCATAGTCAACGGATTGCCTCGATTTATGTGCCTAGAAATGCGGCTTGCCCAATCAAAGATAACCCTCACAAAAACACCGTCAAAGGTGGTCAACGCATGGTTAAGGCAGTCAAGACAACCTCATGAAGTTTTCAGTTAAATTTGGTCAACGCAGGGACAACAAGAAAACAGCCTTTCTTTCGCACTTGTGGAGAGAGAGAGAGAAGCCCAGAAATCTGTACCCAATCATGTGAGGAGAGAGAGAGATGTTGAAGATGAAGTGTGTCTGAATGAGGATGAGGCATCATGTATTTATAGTCAAACATTGAGGATGAATAGACGTGACTGTTGGGCTTCTGAGCCTACATGAGTTTGCTCGCCAACCTTGACAATTTGTCCATAATCAAAATAAATTCATAACTTCATTTGTACATGTCAGAGTCGGATGATCTCTAGATCAATCCTACACCTCTTGGAGGGAGGAATCCAAGAAAAATATCAGCTGTCATAAATAAGATGACTCATGTGGAGTTTGGCCCTAGTTGCCAATTTTAACATACATAAACGAGAAAACTTTGCATATTTTGTCTCTAATGGTTTGGAATCATGGTTTAAAATCTTAAAAATATTTTTTCTCATTAAAAATTAATTATTATATGTATTCATATCTGATTCATTGAATCTGGTTTGATTCAGTTTTGGTTCGAATCCTGGTTAGATAGGTGGCCGGTTCAAAACTCGGTTCCGGTTTTTAAAACTTGTGTGGAAGTATACAAAACCTTTGATGTTTTTGTAGAGGGGACTCATGATTTTAAAATCTAGGATGAAATAGGAGAAAACTTTGCAAGTGATGTTTGTAACTATAAATAAAGAGTAAAAAAATAAGTAAATTGGAGAATGAAGATTAAACAATTTGTTAAGTGCTAAGATTTTAAAAAAGTTGAACTTGCGTTGTTTTCCTAACTTGAACCCCAATTAAATGTTAGGATAGAGGAATGGTCACGCTTTGTTGGTGAATCAATTGTGTTTTAAATTCAATCTTTTAATATTGGCCCACATGTTAAATCTCTATTTCAACAACCTAGGTAAATTAATTTCTTATGATTTTCATGTTGAAAAATTAAATGAGATTGAATAAAATACACTTGCTGTCCAAATATCAACTTTTCATTAAAATTATTCTAACCTTAAAGGGCTCCCAAATTGGGAAAATAGTACACGGAGAAAACAGGAAAAAAATACAGCAAATCCTGGCTGTTTTGGTGCACTGTACAACCTATACACCTTGTTAAAATTTATTGTAAAAACCCTTCTTCTATTGCTGAAATCTATTCTAGAAATTTGTACAACCAAACTTCTCTTTTGTTGGGTTGTACAACCTCTTGAAGTTGCCTATGCCCTTGTTGTCTACGATGCCTTCAATTTCTAACAGTTGGTTTAATCTCTTTTTGTTGCTCACATTGTTTCCTCTTTTCTCTTTTGAATTTGTACACTGAGTGAAAATCCTTTATCACTCATTCACATGTTTTTCTAACACTCCTTGTGTATTACATTGTCTTTTTCTTTCACTTTTACCTTTCTTTTATAACATTGAGTTGGTAACCAAATCTTCATAACCCTAATCTCGTAGTGAGATTGACGATTGAGATTAAATCCCAATTGACATTGGAGATTACATCAAAATCACTAACGTAAATGCTTTACATTTTAGTAGACAATATTCAACTAACTAATAAAAGACTCTTCACTTTAATAATTGACGTCAATTAAATTGAATTACAAAATTGAAAGGACCTTCTTGGATGAATTTCACATGTTCAACACTAGACATGTGTGGAAGTTCTTGTTTGATGCTACAAACATCAACACTTGCTCTTAGTGAGGAAGGAACTTATTGAAGAGCCACTTGGGACTAGCTTTCGCTTCGATCTTGGCACAATGTCCCACACATCATCCTCTACCACGACGCTCCTCCAAACATGTTCGTTTGCTCCTTCCATAAGATTAGAAGACTCAAAATCAAGAATGCTACTCACTAGTGCCACATAGTTCAGAAACTTCTTTGGAGCTTTGCTCTTCCTGAATGCACTCCTAGTTCCCTCCACATGCTCATGAGCATCCCTTATTGTCTGCATGAACCATTGAGGTCTCTTGACAAAACTAGAAGATGTTCTATAACATACATCTTCTTGAGGCATATAACATACATCATGTTCTTCACTTCCAATGAGCTACTTAACTCAAGCTGAAATGAAATAACTCCTTTTTTTTGCATACTTGGCATCATTACCAAGCTTCACATGTATTCTTGACTTGCTTCGTCAGATTGGTAAACAACTCTCATGCTGATGTCTTACGGTGAGATGCACCACTGTCCACATACCATGTACTTCTAGTGTAACAACCCCACCTGAAGTTCTCGTGCAAGTGGCATTTGTAAATACATTGTAAATATTTTGCAACATTTGAAATCAAGTAACAAGGGATTGAGTCAGAGGACACAGATTCCAGAGCTGGGAAGGGAGTCACTTGCCTGGGACGTTACACTTCCTTGTGCAACGAAGAAACCTAAAAATGCAGGACAACCATTAAAAGAAGGATGGTGAATGAATTGATGAAGGAGCTCTTGAAAATCAAATGAGTTGCAACATGAGGTATACAGGCCCACGCTGCTTGGGAGGCAACCACAAGAACAAGGACATGAACTTTAAGGAGGGATGGTACGCTGTAGGCCAGGGAGGACGCAACAGTGATGGTGGCTGAGGAAGAGACCAAGAAAAACGCTTGGGTGTGAAAGAAGAAAGAGAGAGAGGGAGATTCAGGAAAAAAGAAGAAGAGGAGAGAACCAGAGAAACCGACACAGAGAGAATTGAGGGAGCTCGAGATTCAGCACAAGCTCTCTGCAGGGAGCGCTGAAAGGAAGAGAAGAGAAGAGAAGGGGATTGGCTCTTGATCCCTAGAGGCTGTGGGTTGAGTTGCTAGTCTCTGGAGCTCTGTAATAGCTTGGGGTCCATGGAGGCTGTGGGTTGAGATAACATCCTTGGAGCCCTGTAATAGCTTGGGTCTTTGGAGGATGTGGGTTGGGATGGAATCTCTGGAGCCCTGTAACAGCTTGGGTCCCTTGGAGGTTGTGGGTTGAGTTAATAGACTTTGGAGGCCTGTAACAACTTGGGTAGAGGCCATCTTGAAGCAGAAGCTGAGGAAGACTTGCATGAAGACATAGAAAGGAGGTGAATCATTGTGTGAACACTTGGGGGTGAGGTTGGGCACTTCTGGACTCTCGATGTTGACCAAGTAAGAAGCTGCTAGTTGGTGGGATTGAGGAAGGAAATCCTCTAGAGTCCCGAAATTAGTGGCAGATTGATGTGTTAGTCCCTGAAGCAAGCAACCCCCCTAGAGTCTGGAATCTGGCGCAGGGGTGACGACTGTAAGTAAGTGTGGCTGCAGTTGTCTAGGTTGGGTGGAGAGTCCTTGTCTCAGAATCAGTTGCATATGTGTTACATTCCTTGTGGAATACGCTAGCATGATTTGTATGCATGTATGTGTATGTGTATGTGCTGAATATATGCATGAATGTGTGAGAAAGTTGAAAGTGAAATATGTCTAATAACAGCTAACGCTAGCCATGGAATATTTGGCACATAAAAAGCATAATAAACCGCATGTTAACTAAGACTAGGCCATAATGTAGTACCGAGTCTAGATTTACGCTTATGCTTAGCTGTGTGAGAAACAACATATTAATAACTCATTAAGAAAAGGACATAACTCGTTGTAAATCACGATCGAGCCATGAGAGCTTGGATTTGCACTTGAAGAATAGTGGGTTCTAAGACCCTTTTATTAATATAAGATTACATGGAAGACCCCTCTGCATAGTAGGGCTGTACTCGCTTGTGAGTTATCCGTGGTCACGTTACAAGTTGCTGTGTTGCTTGACGAGCACAACTTTAATGTTAAAGGGAGTTTTTCCTTGGTATCAGTTGAGCCACCAACTTTACTTGAATGTCCTTTAGCCTTGCATTTTCAGCATGTTGAATAACTATTGTTGGCGTCTTAAGGCGACGACTGAGGTGTATGATGCCTTTGTGTATCAGCATGGAGCTGTTTGCAGGTCGGGTTTGGTACTGTCAGCATGTGGCAGGCAAGGTGGATACCTCCTTGAAGTCTGTGCCAAGTCCGTGGTAAGTAATACATGCAGGAGTGCCTATGCTTCCCATGGTGGCATTCCCTCCCCGTGGGATGTGAAGACTCTTGGGCCTGGAACTCGCTAGAGGACCAATCACTCAAGCTCGAGAGGGATAAAGTCGTAAATCGCCCTAGGCAACCAAGGGCATTGTGGTGAACCTGTAAAATGCATCTGGAGGTTTACTAGACTCTTGAGAAAGAGCTATAGCCAGCGAGGCTAGTTCGGGAAAGTCTGTGTGGCGATAGAGTTTGTAGCTGGGAGGGTTGTCGAGCTCCTTGTCTAAGGCATTGCGAAATGCAGATTCAAAAGCCTTCGATCGAGTCATGGTGGGAATGGGAAGGAAAGCGTTGTTGTGGCACAAAGGAAGGAGGCCATGAACTTATAGAAGAAGTTGGGCCAACCTTATCCCCAAAACAATCAAAACCCTAGTCAAAGGAAACTTCCGATTGGTGGAGCTAAATTTCCTTGACGAGATTGGTCAGAATGATAGGGTAGAAGGTTGTAGAGTTGGAAGCTGAGAGATAATTTAAATTAGAGATGGGGACTTAGCGGGTAAGAGGGCGCTGGTATTTTGTCGAGAGACGATGATGTAGATTTCTCCTTTACCCGAACCATTAGGTGAGGGAAGGCTGCCCTTCAAATTTTAATTCCTTATGATTTCCTTACTAAAAATGTAATTTAGATTAAAGTTTTTAGCACATTGAATAAAGTGCACTTGCTACTAAAAAATCAGTTGAAGCCACAGGAAACCAATCTCCAAAATACACTTAGAAATTTTTGCCCTTCAAATATTAGTTTTCAGTAAAATCACTCCAAGCTTACAAGGGCCCCAAAACTGGGAAAATAGCCCATTGAGAAAATGAGAAAAAAATACAGCGAAAGCTAGATGTTTTGGTGCACCGTAAAACCTATACAACCTTGGCAAAAACCTGTTGTAAAAATCCTCTTACAACTATTGAATTCGCCCTACAAATTTGTACATACCCTTCTTTTTCGTTAAGTTGTACGATCTCTTGAATTTGCCTCTTTACCTACTGTGTACAATGCCTTCAATTTATGAGAGCTGGGTTAATCTTCTTTTGTTGTGCACATTGTTTCGTCTTTTCTCCTTTGTACTTGCACACTGAAAATCCTTTATTACCTTGTCACTTGTGTTTTTCTAACACTCTCTGTGTCTTTTCCTTTCACTTAGTTTTTTTTTTAAATAACATTGAGTTGATGGCCAAGTCTCCATAACCCTAATTTGAGAATGAGATTAACGGTTGAGATTACATCTAAATCACTAATGTAAATACTTCACATTTTATTAGACATTATTCAACTCACTAATAAAATCTCTTTGCATAATATTTAACTTTAGTTAAAATGAATTATGAAATAGAAAAGACCTATTTGGACAACTTTCACACGTTCTACACTAGACTTGTGCGGAAATTTGTGTTCGATGCTACAAACATCAACAACATGAAGACAATCTTTTATAATGTGGTTCCCATGGTTCTTCCCCATTTGTTTCTTTGTTGATTGTGGTAGTTTGGTAATAAATTGTTGCATGATGGAGAAGCTAACATGTATGAGGTTTGGGTCAATAACAAAAGGCACCTCTTGAAGCCCTCGAGTAAAGAGGATAGAGTCTAGGTAATGCATATCTAGTTTATTGGTAGTACTCTTGGGTAGAAAAGAGGTTCAACAAGTTTCAAAGGACAAAGAGGTGTGTTACTTGTTCTCCAAGGTGGTCCAAGTTGTGGGTAAATAAGGCTTTGTGCCAACATAGATCTACAAGTTATTGTAGGAATATGTAGACATTACGCCTCAAAATCACTAGCTTATTTGCTACTAGAGTGTGGAATTATGCACTACATTGAGTTGACTGCAAGGGGCATATATATTGAGTTTGCAAAAGAATGAGAAGACGAGTAAGTAGATTAAAGAGTTTTTCGATAAAGGATTCATTAGGGAAAGTATGATTGTGTGTGATTGTAACTTTGTTAGTACCAAAGAAGGAAGGTGAGCGGTGATTGTGCATAGACACTAGATCTTTGAATAAGAGTACAATTAAGTGTACCATTGTCCATGTCCAAATAAAAGATATCTTGAACTATTTGTAAGGTGCAATAGCATTTTCCAAATGTTTGTTCTACAAAGTGGATATTGCTAGATTAAAATGTGAGAAGTTTGCAAATGAAGGATTAGCTTCAAGATGAAGGACAATCTATGTTAGGCTATTAGAGCTTCAAATGCTTTGGGGGAATACTTTGGCAAGTCTTTTTTTTCCTTGTTTAGCCAAGCACTCCACCCTCCAGCCTTCTATAGGGAAGGATAAGATATTCTTTAGGGCTCAAGGCCATTCTCATTCAACAGTAAGGCTTGAAACCATTAATACAATTATTCTATATGAGCTCAACATGTCAGTTGTAGGGATTGAACCTATATGGGGAGGATAACAATCATTCCTCCCAACCACCTAAGATATACCCAATCGACAAATACTTCGACAAGTTTGTCATTCATTTTTAATAATTAAATTTATTTGATTTGTTGCACATCTAAAATTAGTTTTGCATTTATGTACGAATATTTGTAAGTTTTGTAAGGATAAATTGAAGTTTTTGTGATCTTTGGTGAAGTCTCAAGCATGATGTGGAACAAAATTAAGGCAATACTTGACCAACTTACACTCTAGAGTTATGCTGCGGGAGTTTTTGGAAGGTGGGTGTGGATAGGGGTTTTGGGAATGGCTAGAAGTTCCCCTAACTTTTCATTGAATTACCTTTTTTATTTGATTGTCAAAAAATCATAAAAAAATCAAAATCTTGACAAAATTAAACTAAAAAAAATTAATATTACATGTTACAAAATATCTCCTGATGACTATTCATGATTCAATAACTATCAAAGAGTAAAGCTTAAAGGCTAAGTCACCTGACACAGGGATTAGGGATTCGGGATTCGTGGTGTCGGATTCGGACATGTTGAACCCCCAAAACAGGACACATAAGATTCGTTATATATTAAAAATTAGATATTTCTTACATAAATTTTAATTAATGATACAAATTTATTGATTTCAAACGTAGATCTTCATCTATAGCTATTAGCATGCATAGTACATACAAAATTCAAATACATGTCAGTGGTACTGGTCACATAAATCATGATTCATAATTCATAACTGAAAGACAACTTACAACTACAAGATAGTAAGATAAACACACTGACAATTGTAGTTTTCTCATTAAGTCATCAAATCAACATGTGTTACATAGGTAGTGCTGGTGCAATGCCAATGGCAAATAGAAATAGAAAATATAAAACAAATACATGTATAAAAGCCTCAAGGCATCAATCAGCATCAGAATCAGCATCAATGTCCTCATCATCATGGTCCCCACTGCTCTCCTCTGCATCCTCCTCCTCCCCTGTATCCATAGTCGCCTCTGCATCTGCTAGTGCGGAGGATGACCCCTCTAAGTCATCAAATCTAACAGGCTCTAGCACTGGATAATTGAGATCCATGTTGGCCAATGCCAACTCAACACTGGTGTCCAGACCCATATCATTAGGAACAGTGTTACTTGGGAGCGGGAGCGAAAACGAGAGCGGGAGCGACATATTCAGAAGCTCCTGGTTTGGTGCTCTTGATTAAATACGAGTTTCATACCCTAATACATGACAAAATCCAATGGAAACATTGGAATCCCCCAATCCTAAAATCCTGAAAAACTGATAAGTCTGCTGGATTTTGAATGAAATCTAAAATTCTACTTTCTCCATATGAAATCCAATGAGGCTAGAACCACTCTCAAACATCTGAGTCATTTCATGGTAATGTTAAAAATTTAAGTAAAAGGATGAAAATGAAGATTAAGGAGAATGTCACTTTTACTTTAAGAATTTAACATTACCATGAATAGCATATCAATACTAGGGCCTAGACTTGATCATGAAGCTGCCAAAATGCTCTACTCCTTGCTACAACAGCACAAATCACTTGCCAAATGAAAATATTAATGAGCAAACACGCCCTTTTCTTTCCCGCACTGAGCTTAGCGAGTCCTGGAAACAGGACACGTGTCCTAAAATCGCGACACACTCCTGAAAATCGCGACATGCCCTCGGACACGACGTGTACAAAACGGACACGACGTGTCCTGTGATTTGGACACGAATCCGGACCGAATCGTGTCGGATTCGCCGTATTCGGGATTCGCAGGGGGTTTAGGACGAATCCGGTGACTTAGTTAAGAAGTTATTTAACAATATAAATACTGAAACAAGTACAAATGCAGTCTCAACCATCTACAGATCATCAACTGAAAGAAATAGACAAACATACAAGGGACACCGTTATTTTTAGAGAATCGTCCCCGGAAAAACCCAACTTGGGAAAACCGGTGCAGCAGTTCTAAGGGTTTTATTATTAAGAAGCTTTTCTTGAGTACAATTAGGTGCCAAACTGGCTCACCCAACAGAGAAATCAATCTACCAATAATACATCTCTTCGGAAGCAGATATTCGTCTGCTCCACGAAAATCTATCCAACACCTCTCTGAGGCTCTACGTCATCCCTCCTGGCCTCTGCATCAACCTAGAACTCTCTGCATCAATCTATAGATGCTATGCGGTGGCTCTCTGGCCCTCTGTGTCACTCACGCAAGCCCTCTGGCCCTCTAGCCCTCTGCGTGGCTCCTGTTGGCTCTGCGTAGACTTCTCTGCCTCTGCACTGGTCTTCCGACACTATCTCTGCCTCTCTGCTATGTGCACTCACTACCCCTCACTACAACTCTGATCATTGGTTCGATTTCTCTAAGCAAACCCCGCTCCACAAAATCAAACTTATTGATCAACTTGGTGTATCTCCAATTGACCCTCAAGTCTCCTCTTATACTTTTTATGTTGAGTCTTCAACGGCCGAGATTAACTCTCTCATCAATGGCTAAGATTAGATTTGGCTTGATCCATGTCATTTAGAACCTTCTCACCCAGTTTTATATTAATACCCATTAATATTTTTATTTTCCTAAGTTTAGACTTAGGAACCCATTAAAAATATTAACTATTTTAATATCTCTCTAACCGGGTGGAATTTCCCCAAACCATTTCTGTGTCTTGGAGATCTCATGTGCTTTAGCCTCTCCAACAATTTTCATGGCTAGAGCACATCCAATGCTACCCCAAATCAATAAAGAACAACACCACGAAGACAAAGAAGGACACAAGAAAATTATGTGAGTTCCATAAGGGCTCCACTCACAACACGAGTGAGTGTCAGGCCAAGCAGTCACTGGCAGCCGAGCTGAAGGCTTCTGAATCAGACGCATGTTCCAACTCTGAGTCAGAACCCAACAAGGGGAATGACAAAGGGAAGCAGATCATTGATGCGGAGCCCAGTGCCACCATGGTCACCACCAAAATCCAAAAGAATGAGCCTTAAGATCCAGAGGAGGGGGAACACCTCTTCCACTCACAAGTGTGGGTGAAGGGTTCATCCGATGCAGTTCATTATCAATAGCGGGAGCTAAAAGAATCTCATTTCAGGAGAGGTCATGAAGCAATTGGGCCTACCGACTATAGCACATCTCCAACCATACACCATCGGGTGGCTTCACCAAGGATGAGATCTCCATGTCATCCAGCAGTGTTGCTTTCCCTACAGCATCAATCCCTTCATGGATGAGGTACTGTGTGATGTTGTCACTCTTGAAGTTTGTGATGTATTATTCAGACAACCATAATTGTGGAAGCGACATGTTGTATATGAATCTAGACCTTGCTCTGTGATTATTACTTTGAGCAATAAGTTGTAGTCCTCAGATAGATCTTTCTAACAAGGTATTGTGCGCGTCAAACAGAGATCGTATGCCAAACTTACGACCCCGAGAAGTTGATGTACCAATTTACCCAAACGGAGCCCATAGTTTTAGCGTTGCATCTCCTAGGGTTAGGGTTTTGGATGTTTAGGGTTTTCCATTGTTTCTCAATAATAAATAGGCTTTCGACCCTCATTGTAACACAGTTCAAAGGCATGTAGCTGCCACATCTCTTCTCAGAGATAAGCTACCATCGCCCAAGCTAGTTTTATTTCCTTTCTGTTTGTAAGCATATTTTAGTATTTGATATCACTTAAATGAAGTGTTATTTCTGTTGCATCCCTGTATTTATGGTTATATCTGTAATTTGTTGCATCCATGTTTAAGTTTGGATCAGTAAATGTTCAAAATTGCTATCTAGGGCATCAATTTTGAGCCTCCTTAGGGATGTTTTATCTCATCTTGAACATCCCAAAACTCCATAAGCCCAAAGGACAAGGCATTATTCCAAGTCCTTGGTGGTCAAACTTCCTCTTTCTCCTTAGTTTTTCATCTTAAAACTCAGTGCTTTAATGCTAGGGCGAAAATCTAGGACTTGTAGCGAAATTTTAGGGAGGAGATTTTTTGGGAATTCGAGAGCTTAAACATTAAGCTTAGGATCAAGGCTACCTATGCTACAAGTTTGGTGGACATCCTCTCAATTTTAATCCATAAAATCTCTTGCCCTAGGTGTTACTCCAAGAGGGAAACCCTAAGTTCTTCTTCTTCAATTTGAGGACTTCCTTGAAGGTTGTATGAGCTTAGTACTTGTGTTGAAGTAAAACATAGAAGCCTTTTCTCTCGAGCCTTGACGTTATGAATACCTATTACCATTGAAAAACCTCAAAACCCTAGGTCTTGTGCCTTCTTTTCTAGGGATTTTCTTATAGAGTGATTTGCTTCTTTGAAGATTTGTACCTTTATTGAGTCTCTCTTATGAATGAGCTTTGGTTTGATCACTTCGTGTCGTATACCTAGCATATTTATTCTAGGTGATCAATATCATACCAGGACTCCTCCCATTAGTGAACGTCTGTAAAGAGCAGGGGTTGTGGTGACAATGGGTCATTGTCCCATTATTATCACTTAGTCTAGCTCTTTGTCCTATAGGCTTACCCCCTTTAGGGCCTACTAGATTTTGTGATAAAAGTACCTTCATCAAAAGATCCAAAAGATATATCAAAGGAGATCATTCAAGAAAGTCAAAAATCAATATCAAAGATGCAGGAAGAATTTAACGAATTTATCCCAGATAAAATTGAAGAAATTTCTTGCTTAAAGGATCACACTCCAAAAAAACTTGCAAAACTCATATGGGAACAAGAAAAAGAAGTCTTGAGAAGAAGCTCAATGAAGGCATATCAAAACCAAATGAAGAAAATTCTCACTTGAAGAGCCTTAATCAAAAGTTGTTGGAAGAAATTAGAACATTAAAAAATAAAGTCGATTAGTTAGAAGTTGGGGAACTTTCACGTCTTATGAATTGTTACCCACCATTTTGTGGGTGATATCCCTAGGAGAAAAAAATTCTCCAATATGGTCCTCAGTTGACAGCCAGCAGCCCCTTGTAGCACTGACTAGATCATTGTGCCACTTCTCTGCCACCTGAGCCAGCCATGTGGTCCCTCACCCATTTTTCATGATCATATGTTTGAAGGTTGGCCTCCCAAACCAAAGGTATGCCTTGTCATTTGGTAATTGAGTATTGAAGTTTGCTTATCATGGACACTTCAAGGCATGAATTAATGAGGGTTTCGGCGAAACGAATGGACTAGGCTGGTGCTCTTGTCCCCTAGACCCCTTTTGGATATTAACCTTGGATTCTAGTCTCATAGGATCTCTTTTACTGACCATTTGGCTTTAGGGATGGTATTTCAAGAAAAACCCTGATTTTAGTTGCGTGGTCCCACTCCCTTATCTACACATACTGCCCCCTTCCCACTCATTATAACCCCACTCATCATTCTCCCACCTGGGTCCACATAGGGCTAGCTTTCTCCTTCCCCTTGCCCACACCTTGGGTCGGGCCTGGAATGATGCCCCAGAGGTTGATGCAACTAAAAAGAAAAGTAAAAGCATAATTGACCACATTCAATAGGAAAATGTACCACAAAATGCAAAATATGGCCAGGACAAACACATTTAGCACGTGGAAAAAAGCCAATACATGAGCTCTACCCCATCATCATGGCCATCACCCTGGTTCCTACAAGCTCTATGAGCCTTCTTCATCATATGCGAACCCATGGTTGTCCCAACCCCTGGTGGGCAATGAATAGCCCTAACTTAAGGGGGGGTATCCACTGCTATATCGCACAGATCATGCTCTTATCCCTTGAGCCCTGAGCTGTTAATTAAAGAAAAATCATAAAAAGGCAAAAGGTATATAAAAAAGGTGTTGATTTGGGGTAGCATCATATGTGCTCTAACCATGAAATTTGGTGGAAAGGCTAAAGCACATGAGATCTCCAAGACCCATAAATGGTTTGGGGAAATTCTGCCCAATGAAGGAGATATTAAAATAATTAATATTTTTAATGGGTTCCTAAGTCTAAACTTAGGAAAATAAAAATATTAATAGGTATTAATATAAAACTGAGTTAGAAGGTTCCAAATGACATGGATCAAGCTTGTAATCTCGTCTGTTGAAGACTCAACAGAAAAAGTATAAGAGGAGGCTTGAGGGTCAGTTGGAGATACACTAGATTGATCAGTCAGTTCGATTTTCTAGAGCGGGGTTTGCTAAGGGAAATCGAACCAGTGATCAGAGTTGCAGAGAGGCAGAGATAGCGCCAGAAGACCAGCGCAGAGGCAAAGAGGCAGATGTAGAGCCAGCAAAAGTTGCGGAGAGGGCCAAAGTGACTACGCAAAGGGCCAGAGGGCCTGCGTGAGTCATGCAGAGGCTACAAAAGTGATGCAAAGGGCCAAAGAAGCTACACAGTACACCAGGAGGCTGACACAGAGGGTTCTAGGCTGACGCAAAGGCCAGGGGGCTGACGTTGAACCTTAGAGAGACGCTAGAGAGAGTTTCATGGAGCAGAGTTTCAGAATATCTACTTCCGAAGAGAGGTATTACTGCTAGATTGATTTCTCTATCAGGTGAGCCAGGTTGGCATCCAATTGTACTCAAGAAAAGTTGCTTAATAATAAAACCCTCATAACTGCTACACCGGTTTTCCCAAGTTGGGTTTTTCTGGGGACGATTGTCCAAACATAACGGTGTCCCTTGTGTGTTTGTCTATTTCTTTTAGTTGATGATTTGTAGATGGTTGAGATTGCATTGTTTATTTCAGTATTTAAATGGTTAAATAACTTGTTCAGTAATTAAACAAGTAGGAGAAATAAACCAAATAGTGCAAGAAAATTTCTAACGGGTTACACTTAGAAATTTCAACACGGTATCAGAGCATTGCAGATCATAGGAGAGCTGAAGCTACCAGCGGAATTAGAGAATTTGCAGCAGAAACAACTGTCCCGAGTGACAGAAGTTGTTCCTAAGCAGAAAGAAATAGAGAAGGGGTGACGTAGAGGGCCTACATCATCATTTCAAGCCAGAGAAGGGGCCAGCACAGAAGCAGTGAGAGGCAGAAGAGGCTCACGAAGAGCCACGTCATCTTGCTCAGCCAAGTAGAAGTGACGCAGTTGGCTAGTGGAGCGATTTAGCCACTGTCGGGATTGCGCAGAGCCTAAAGGCTCAATTCTTTAGTTGCTGAGGCATAGGAAGCTATGGGCAGATTGTGGAGTGTGAAGCTGGTGGGGTGTTGTTGTTATCGAAGAAAAATAGTACCTAATGGGACAAAACCAAGGTAGAGGGAGTCGCTACCTAGGTGGATTTCTAGCCAAGAAATCCAAATCAATGTTGCAAGAGCAAAGGAGATCAGAGAGGAGCGATTCGACTATTGGAAGAAGAATTTCCAGGAGGGAAATCAAGACTCAGAGGGAGTCTAGAAGAGAACTTCCAGGAGGGAAGCAGTGACTTAGAGGGAGTCAAAGAGAGAACTTGCAGGAGGGAAGTAGAGACTCAGAGGAGTCGAAAAGAAGAGCAAAGATGGCAATGAATGGACAAGGCAAAGTGCATAATCCTTGATGGGGTCAAGGATCATGTAGTTCAGCATATTGTCGAGAAGAATATGGCAAAGGAAATGTGGGATACCTTGACGACAATGTATCAAGGCACTTTCATGCAGAGGAAGATGCTACTGGAGAATAAGTTGCGGTCGTATAAGATGTAGAATGGGGAGAAGATAGATCACTTCCTCAACAGGTTGTAGGAGATTCGGGACCAACTTACTTCCATAGGTGCCACGCCGGATCAGGAGTTGATGGTGAGGACCGACCTAAACGCAGTCTCCAACGAGTGGGGGACATTCGTCCAAAGCATTTTGGGCAGAGCGAATCTTTCAGATTGGGAAGAATTGGGGGTAGCTCTTCGCCAAGAAGAGATCAGACGGCTGACCAAGGCAAAAAGTAGCGGCAAAGGAGCTTGGGTCAAGAAAGAGGAGGAAGAGGATGCGGCTCTGGCATCTGCGGGGCAGTAAGGGAAGAGGAAGAAAAAGGACCTCTCCAAGATTACGTGATTCAACTGTGGGGAGTTGGGCCACTATGCAACCCAGTAACCTAGGAAGAAGAATAAGGGAGAGACGTCTGACTCCAACGCGACGCCAGCTAAGGTGGAAAAGGAGGTAGAGGATGATGATGGTTGTGCCATGAGTGCTCATGTACCTCTAGAGAAGAGGTGGGGAGACATCGAGTTGTAGTCAAGAGGACTACAGAATATGTGGGGCAGGATATTTGAGGTACCCAAACCCTTGGATCATATTCGACTATGGGAGCCCTGAAGTGACAGTAGCAAGATGGCGGATGTCGGTAGAAGTGGAAGCGGATGGAGCGGTAGAGAGTGCTAGGTGCAGTAGTCCCTCGCAGCGCAGAGAGGGTTGCAATAGTGCGAGAGGCATAAAGGAGGTTGCAACAGTGCAGGAAGGCACAAAGGTGTTTGCAACGGTGCGAGAGGCACAAATTTTGTTGCAGTAGCACATAGGTAGCAAAGGGAGCACAGGGTAGCAGCAAAGAGAGCTTCAACATCAGGAGGTTTCTAGGCTGGCAAGGATGTTAGCAGTTGAGTAGATCAGTTACCATCGTCTCAGTGACTGAGTTGCAGTGCAATAGTAGCAGTGGTAGTGCTATAGGCAGCATGATGGGAGAGGGCTATATTGTAAATATAGTGTTGGGAGGAAGGACCAGCAGCAACATGGATGCAATGGGATCTACCGTACAGATGTAGCAGTGGTAGTGGTAGAGCCATGGGCAATAGTATAGGGTGCAGCAATGCAGAGGATGTTGGGTAAGAAGGCCAAGCATCAGCACATGTACCAATGCCGGATGATCAGGGTGACGCTTAGTGGTAGAGTATTACTAGAGCACATTCCTCGCTAAGAGTGAGTGTTGATTTGGAGTAGCATCAGATGTGCTCTGGCCATGAAATTTGGTGGGGAGGCTAAAGAATATGAGATCTCCAAGACCCAGAAATGGTTTGGAGAAATGTAAAAATTTCTGTTTTCCCACCCCGGTTTTTCAGTTTCTCATTTCTCTCATGTAGTTAAATGCCCTTTCCCATAAACATACATTCAACAAGCTGGAAAAAATAAATTTGCTGAAAACACAAATTCTGGAAAATTTACAGAATGCTAGAAATTACAGAAATAAAAATCAACAGTAATAAACAGCCATTAAAACACTGATATTTTTGGTCAATGTGACCCTGGAAAAATCCCCTACAACTCTTGGGGAAAACCAGTTTGAGAGCTCTTCTTTATTTCTGGAAAATGCCTTTTACAGTGAGAAAATTTTCAGCAAAAATTACAGCAAAACAAATTTTTCCATCAAGCAAGCTTATCTGTTTTTCAGCCCAACAGACAATCTGAAAATTTGTTGTACGAACTGTACGGACTGTACGAACTGTACAGACAGACCTCGGTTTCTGTGCAAAAATTCACCTCCTCGAAATTCATGCCCAAAAAACAATTTTTCCCTGTTTCCTCAGCAAAAATCTGCCTTTTCTGCTTGTTCTTTCAGCTGTACGGATTTGCTGAAGTGCTGCCTTGGTATGTGTGCCAAACTACTGCCTTTCTCCTTCCTATCCAGAAATCTCCCTTGCTCTCTTGCTCTCCTTCTCCCAATCTACTTATGAAAGAATGAATGATCTTTTCCTTCTTTTCCTCCCTTAACCCAACCCTAAGTGACTTTTGGGTGATCCCTAAATCCAATGGCTGAGATAGATTGAGATCTAGGGCTGAGATTAAATGCTCATTTAAATCTCACTTTCTATTTTTTAATTCACCCTACTTTAATAAAGACCCACTTAGTCATTTATTTCCAAAGTCACTTTTCCTTTCTAATTTTTCATTGACTTTATAAAAGTCACTTTAAAATTAGACTTAGTAACTTTATCACTTAAAGTCACTTATAAATTAGATTTTAACTTTATAAAAATTATAAAGTCACTTTAGGAGAAAAATTAAAATCTTTTGGACATTTTTCCCTAGGCCAAAGATCAAAGCCTTAGGGAACCACCTGTCCTCCGGTACCAAATTTCAACAGATAAGAGCATGACGTGCAAGGTATAACGATGGATATTGAATTCCCTCTAGGGTAGGGCGGTTCATTTCCCACTAGGGGTTGGGACAATCATGTGTTCGTGAATGATAAAGGAGAGTCATCTACGGCTTGTAGGAACTAGGGTGATGACCATGATAATGGGATAGAGCTCATGTTTTGGCTTTTGCCCACGTGCTAAATGTGTTTGTCCCAACCATCTTTTTGCATTTTGTGGTACAATTTCCTGTTGAATGTGGCCAATTACGCTTTTTCTTTTTCTTTTGGCTGCATCAACCTTTGGGCATCATTCCAGGCCCAACCCAAGGTGTGGGCAAAGGGGACGGGGTGGTTGACCCTTTGTGGACCTAGTGGAGGAATGTGGACCCAGGTGGGAGGAGTGATGAATGGGGTTGTAATGAGTGGAGTGGGAGTGATATATGTGGATTAGGGAGCGGGACCACACAACCAAAATCAGGGTTTCCCATGTAGTACCATCCCTAAAGCCCAAAGGTCAGTAAAAGAGATCACACAAGACTAGGGTCCAAGATTAACATCCAAAAGAGACCTAGGGGACAAGAGCACAGACCTAGTCCACTCTTCCTGCCAAATCCCCTCACTAATCCATTGTTAAAATTGGCAACTAGGGCCAAACTCCATGTGGGCCATCTTATTAATGGCAACTGATATTTTTCTTGGATCCCTCTCATCAAGAGGTGTAGGATTGATCTAAAAATCATCCGATTCTGATAAGTATTCAAGGAGATATGAATTTCTTTGTGTTATGGGACAATTCGTCAAGGTCGGCCAACAACCAAATAAACCCCTCTTGTGCTCAACGTTTTAGTATAAATAGAGGTGCCTTGAAAGTCATTTGGACACACATCCTCTTGGTGATCTCTTCCTCTCCACTTGTCCTTGGGTTTTGGTGGGAGGAGAGATCTAAAGAGGATACGCTGCCCTAGAGGATGCCCTAGATCCTAACGCTACCATGAAGGAGATTTTAACACAGTGAAGAAAGGGTTCTACCCAGCAAGTCAAGGTGCCCTAGACGCAGTTGAAGGGAGGAACACCAAGCCGTAGTTGAAGGGGATCTAGCCATGCCTTAGCTGCAACAAAAAAGGGTCTAATGCACCCCTATATTCGCAGTTGAAGGAGATTCCTATACGCTGTATAGAGAAGGCCTATCCGAGACCTTAAGAAGCCCGAGCCGCAGACAAGAGGGAGGCTCCTATACACAATAAGCCGTAGTCAAGGGGAAGCTACATATGTTGTATAAAGGAGGCTCAACCGAGATCTAGAAGAAGGCCCTAATCCGCAATTAGGAAAGGCCCTAATATGTTGTCCAATAGATACTAATACGCAGTCATAAAGGAGCCCTAATTCACTGTCAAGAGAGCCCTAAATCCGCAGTAATAAAGAATCCTAAAGCCGCAGTCTATGGAGGCTTAATACGCAACAAAGGAAGAAGACTTAGCAGCAGATTTGAGAAGCCATAATCTGCATCCATTGACTGACCCTAGGCTGCAACAAAAGTGCCCTAAACACAACAAGAATAATTCTGATAACAACATGAAAGAAGGTTGTTCCTAGGCATGGGTTTAGGCATTGTTTTGTCTATGTTTTCTTCTTGTAGGAGGACCGAGTTAGAGCAGCTCTAGATCAAGCCTGTTGGAGGAACAAGTATAATATTTTTACTGCCTGGAAGCTACAGGAAGATTGTGTGTTAGGCCGCAGGCCATAACAACACAGTCAAGGTTTGTTGATGAATGTTTGAGGGCTTATTTATATGCCCAGATCAACAGGATATCCCAGGAGCTGTCCTACGTTGTTTTGATGACTGTTAAAGGACTGCTTGGTTGCCTAACCAGTCATCATGATGACAACTGCAAACTATTATTGACTGAGTCCAATTTCATGAAGCAAAGACAACTAGTGTAGCAACATGATGACATGGTGCAACAACATGATGTGTGCAGCATGCATTTGGATGCAGCATAGTGCACGCTCAACATGGTGCAGCATGAGGAGTGCAGATCAGTGATGAGTGCAACATTGGGTGCAGATCCGTGATGAAAGCAGCTCAGTGATTGGAGCAACACAATGACAGGAGCAACAACATCAAGTGCATAGCATGGTCACTAGGTCCAACATTGTGATGATGAGTGCAGCATGGTGTAGCGCGGTGAAGTGCAGCATGTGGACGAGATGCAGCACAATGATAGGTGAAGGAGTCACCTTGGAGAATCAGTTGAAGCAGCATGTCTTCAACTAATCTCATGTAGAGATGAATCTAGAAAGTCGAAGTGCTGACTTCTATTGTAAATGTACTATCTCTCTCTGTCTCTGCTGAACTATTGAAGAACATATAAGAAGAATTGATCAAGGGTTTCCCATATTGGGGTTTGTCCCTAGCTAGCGCCACATCATCTGTCCTCTTGTCTTGTCTTGTCTTCTGCGATTTATGTTTATGTTCTATCTGCAGTTTTGTTGATGTGAATCGTGATTGCTAATTTGGAAAAGATATTGAGCTAACTGTGAAAATTGAAATAAATTGCTCTAAGCATAGAACATACCTAAAATTAACATCCATGCTCAAGTGTTTCCATGATAAATAAACTAGAATAGTCAATTACCAAATAACAAGGCATACCTTTAGGTTTGGGAGGCCCACCTCTAAACAGAAGATCATGACAAATGGGTGAGGGAGCACATTGCTTTAAACCCATTTACAAATTTACTGTCTCAACAAATAATCACAGATATGAAATAAACAATGCTTTCCAATATGGTTTGTAACAATAAAGATCATGAGTTATAAACCAAATATACAATAGAAGCAAAAATACTCAAAACCAATCACATACAATCATATGCAACAAAAAATAACACAGATATACCCTAGAAACCCTATTGTGGGGAAAACTAGCAAGCATTGGACTTCTTATTTAGCTTCAGAAGAAATATTTTTTACAATAGTCTTACAAAAATTTGCTTTGTCAATTAAACAACAAAATATCTCAACATTCTCTCTCACTTGGCCCTTTGTCGAACCACACGTGTGCCCTAGCAAATGAACTTTTGCACACAAGGAAAGCTTGCCCTCACGGCCCAAGAGAAAACTCGACCTACTCAATCCAAGATAACACAGCCTATCAGTTGATCTCACTTGCCCTGATCTTTCTCTAGCTGGTTTGGTTTAGCCTTTTCTCGCCCTCGTTGCCAAATACTACGATCCACTGAATCCCAACTCATGCCAATCAAATTTGTATCCTTTGGCTCGAACCTCGTATTAAAAAAAATCAAACCCTAATCTCAAGTGAAATCCCTAATCTCAATGGTTGAGATTAGATCTCAACTCACTGAGATCAACGACTATGAATTAGTCTGTCATTGGCATTACCTTCTTAGTAAAAAGGTAACCAACAATTAAATTAAATTGTCGTGTAAGTCTTGACTTAGTAAATTCATTAATTAATTGTTGTAGGAGATAATTACAATGACTCGTTGCATGTCATGGCACCTGATCCATGCAAAATCAACTTCTAAGCTACAATCTCAACACTCCCTCTTAGCGAGGAAGGTGTTATGCACAACACCCAATTTATCTCTGAAGAATACAAATTTTCCCTTTATCAAGGCCTTTGTCAAGATGTTTATTACCTGCTCGTCTATAGAAATGTCTTGCAGCGTTACTGTCCCCTTGTGCATAAAATCTTTGAGGAAGTGACACTTGATCCCAATATGCTTCAACTTGTCATGGAATACTAGATTCTCCGAGAGTTTAATACAACATTGATTATCACAATGAATGATAATCAGATTCAATACCTGATCAAAAGGCCCAACAAGGAGCTTACGAAGCCAAATAGGCTCTCATGCTGCCATCTTGGCAGCAATGTAATTGACCTCTACAGAACTCAGTGCAACTGACCTTTGCTTCCGGTTGTGCCAAGAGATTGCTCCTAACCCCAAATTGAATCTGCACCTAGAAGTGCTCTTCTTGTCAGTTGAATTGCCTACCCAACCTACATTGGTGTACCCCTTCAGCGTCACTCCATCTTGCTGACTGTACCTTAACCCATACTCAATTATGCCTCAAAGATATCTCAAAACATGGTTTGTAGCTACCTAGTACACTCGCTTAGGTTCTACCATAAACTGATTGATTGTGTTCATTGCAAAACAAATGTATGGCCTGATGTTGACTAGATACATGAGAGAGCCAATCAACTATCTATAAAAGGTAGAGTCGGTTGCCTGTGATTTGAAAGTATTGATTTTCTTCTAGTTGGCCACAAGTGAGGGGGCCATGGGTTTGCAATCTTAAATAAGTCTAAAATGTTTTAAGATCCAAATTATGTATTTCCCTTGTCCAAGGAAAATCTCTCCCTCTCTCTACCACATCTCCAACCACAGAAAGTAGTACATCAGCCCCAAATCCTTCATCTCAAACTCTTCTGCAAGATTTTGCTTGAAATGTGCTATGAGCTTCTCAAACCTTGTGAGAAAGAGGTTATCAACATACAACACCAATATGAGAGGCTCACACTTCACCCGAATGTAGTATAGGTTCGCATTTGTCTCACTTTTGGTGAAGCCCACGCTCTACAAATAACTGTCAATCTGCACATACCATGCCTTGGGAGCATGCTTGAGCCCATACAGTGCTCTCCTCAACCTATACACATGGTAATCCCTCCCATGCACCTCGAAACACTTCGACTGCTCTATGTAGATCTCTTCCTCAATAATGTTGTTGAGAAAGTTCGTCTTCACGTCCATCTGGTGAATCCTCCAAACCATTTGTGTTGCTATAGAATGATTGCCCTGATGGATGAGTAGCTGGCTACTGGAGCAAAGGTCTTGTCATAATCAATCCCTTCCTTAAGCCAAAACCCCATTAGCCACAAAATCGGCTTTGAACTTCTCCATATTACCATCTGCAACATGCTTGATAATATGATATTATACACCCATCTAGAGCCAACCACTTACTTGCCCACTGCCCGTGATACAACCTCCCATACACTATTCTTCATAATGCAAAAATATTCTTTCACCATGGCATCCATCCACACCTAATGCTCAGACGCCTCCTAAAAGATGACAAGTTCAACATTAATCAGTTCACTCATCAATGCCATATACTTGGAATAGCGCAGAGAAGCCTTGCTTTGTCTGACTGAATATCTTAGAGTACCAACATACTTCTAGGCCTCTCTCGAAGTCTGCTTTGCCCACTTGGCCTTCTTCCTCCATGTGCCTGGAGTTTGAAGCTAAGTGTGAGGAATCCTCTGTTCCTCATCTTGATCTCTCTGCTCGACCTACATGCTCTGCTCACCAACTTGTGACACTATAGTCTGAGGAATCTGCACCTCAACCTTTGGTGTCTGTTCCTCTTGAAATTTCACCTAGGCTGAGATAGACAAATCTCAAGGCTACATCAAACCATTCAGCCTCGTAGCTAGCCCTACGAGGCAGGAGAAGGCTCTCTCCGGTCAAACTCGGTGGATTTTTCAATAGGATGAGTTGACCAATTAGAAACACTGATATTAGGCTAGTAAACTGATAAGGAGGGTTGATTTAAAGTTTTTGGGGTTTTTGGTGGCAATTGGAGGGAGTGCAATTCAGGGTGCGGGGATTGAGCTCAGGTTTTGCAGGTGGGTCTTTGGGGCAAGGTAGGAGTTTGTGCTGATGCCTTTAGCTGAGATGGATGATCAAGGAAGAAAAAAGAGAAGCTAAAGAGGGCAAACAATGACTTTGAATCCTCTCTAGACAGTGGAAAACATAAACATTAAACAAATTTGAAAGCTGAGCATGACATGCATGAATTCAAACTTATCACTTCATTTGTTTAATAAGCTGCAGTAAAGAAAGATATGGAACACATAAACACACTTACAATTACAATAAGAGAACACACCATCAACAAAAGAGTCCACAAGAATCCCAATGATGTCTGCAAAACCCTGGTCTTCCTTTTCCTCCAATTGCAGAGATACAAGTGAAATATACAATAGGAGCTTCTCCCTCAAGAGTCCAAACCTTCCAACCCCTCAAAATGATTAAGAAAATACATAATATAGGCAAGCCAACCTCTTACCTTGCCTCTAGGGGTCGAGCTCATCCTTCTAGGAGTTGTTTGAACAACTTCTAAACTAAGCACTACAAAATAGGCAGTCAAAACCACTTGCCTCTATAAACTAGGAAACCAATTCATTCATTTAATTTTCACCTATTTCATGAATGAATCTTTTAGAAGAGATAAAGAAGAGTAAAAGTATCCAAAAGGTGTCAAAATTACATCCATTAAGATCACCATTAACCTCAGAAAGTCGAAAAAGGTCAAAACTGGAATTTCTGGGCTGAACTGGTCAAATCTAGCAACATTTCCTCAAAAGGTCGCGCACCTTTTCTCAAAAGGTCTCACACTTTTGCAGCTCCGTTTGGAGGCATTCCCGATATCAGAATTGGGTGCAGGATAGCTCGTTGGAAAGGTCTGTGAGTCTACTTTCCAACCCAACTGGAATTTTTGAATTTGGAGGTCATTTTCTCTGTCAAACCGTAATTCTCCCAAGACTAGTTTCTGCAACTCAAAAAAGGGGCAGAAAGTCAAATTTTGCATGCATTTTGACCTTTTGGAGGCCAAGAACTCGATGAAATTTCTTACTAATGGATGAGCGAGTGTAACTTTTCATGCCAGATCCAAAAATGCTGAGTTTTTTCCGAACCGAGATACGATGACAAAAGGTCTTGCTGGGGGCGAGACCCTTTGAGAAGCCAAAACATGTAAATTTCCAAAAAATTCCAAAATTACCCAAAATTCTCAGAAATTTTTGGGATTTGTGCTATAGCTGATGGTAGTGAGTGCCATGATTTTTGAGGGATGCCTCCACCAAGACACAGAGTGGATTGGTCCTTTTCTTCCGCCTAAGAGCCTCAGTCAACCGCCTTTGAAACACTTTCATTTTTTCCTTGTAAAATCCACCTCTGCAAATCGGTCAAAGAGGTGAGCTCCTCTGTACCTCAACCTCTGTAAATGATGAATGGTTATCACTTTGCTCATAAGTCTCAGCTTCTGACATGGTTTTTGGAGCAAAGTGGACAAAATGAAAGACAAATGGAATTGTTGTTTCTGTCTGCAAAAATGCTGAACTTTATGCTGTTTCGAGGGGAAAAACATGAGGGGAATGTTAGGGGAGGGAGTTTATTAATAAGGAATGGGAAAAATATGAAAATAATCAGGGAACTTCAAGGGAGATTTAGCAAATGATCATGCTGATAGGGAGTCATATTTATAAATGGGAAATCATTTGCAAAAATTATTGCATATGAAAAACATGCATGGAAATGAACATGGGAACATATGTATATATTTAATAGGGAAATAGGGAAATCATGCACAAAACATGCTGACATATTTACCAAAATTTTTGTTATTTACACATGCATATGGTAGAGGGGAATTATGGTTTTCATTTTTGTAATTTGATGCTTTGGGAGAGGGGTAGGGTTTTCATTCTTGTGTTTTAGGGATGGGAAGGGGATTTGTATTTCATTTATAAAATGATGATGGGGAAAGAAATGTACATATGAGTGTGGGCAAAAGGGAAGGGAAGGAAACCAATAGGAAAAAACAGCTTGAAACACCATAAACCCTAGCACAGTTTGCTCATTATCATTGCAGCCATATAAGTCTATTCATTTGCAAGATTTGAGGTTAAAATCATAGCATGAGAGCTTACATCCATCACCAACCACAAAAATGATGTGTAAAGAGCCTACCTCGAACAAATTCGATGACTTGAAGGAAGATTGGGCAATTTTTTTGAAGTCTGCCGCAAGACAGCTCAAAGGGTCTCACAGGCCGCTCAAAAGGTCTCGCACTTCCTAGAAGGTCATGCCAGTTATATTTTTGCACTGTGGAGGGGCGCTCAAAAGGTCTCGCACTGCCCAGAAGGTCGCGCAGGCCTCTCAAAAGGTCTTGCACTGCTCTGCTGCCTGAAATCGCTGCAATTCTGCTCCTTTCGCCTATCACTCTTTCAAACTCTCTCTTGCAAGATTTCAAATGCACAATGAGAGTGAAAGGAGGGCACATATCTTTTATAAACTTCATTTGAAAAAAATTTCATTCATAAACCCACTTTATAAGGTTTCTTTTTGAAACTTTTTAAAAACACTAATTTTGGTTTCCTTTATCCTGAATTTGACTTTTTGAGTGCTCTGACTTGATTCTTTTTGTAGGTAGATCATCTGAAGGACCTTGGCAAGGGGACCAGGGTTGCAGTTTGTCTTTTTGAAAACTTTGAAATTTCATCATTTATTTACAAAACTGAGAAAATAACCTTGGGCTTTAAAAACAAAGTTTTTAAATCCAAGGTAATAATTGACTATACAAGATAAAAATATCGAAGAACCATGTTAACTAACCTCCCTCTGGCTTGCTGAGTATTCATGGATTTTCAAAGACCTGACCTTGCAGAGACAAATGACCAAAACCCTAGACCTAGGAATTTGACAATAAGACGCATTAATACAAGCTTGAAAAACTGTAATAACTGATATGACTTGATCCAGCAAAGCCAAGAGGGGCACAAAGACCAGCTCCTCCATCAGGTTTATGGCATGCCTAACGGGATGCAAAATTTGACACTGATGAGACACCTACTAATGCAAATGCAAAGTGCCTTTTGATCACTGATGGAGGGCTTTCAAGACCGACACTAACAGGCCACACATGTTGACTGTGTATCTTAACTTCTGTCTAAATGGGACAAAGCTTTTTTGAACTCAATGAGGGTGGTTTGAACTAAATGAGGGTGGCCAGTTAGTTGGCCATCAATTTCATTTGATCACAACCATCTCAATGTTCATGCAGTTCCTAAATAATATTCATGCAACGGAGGAACATGTTTAGCCACTTACCTGTTAGTCGCTATCATGCTCTGCATGCTTGGATTTGGCACTTTGTTTTTTTTCTTATTGCTACTTCTGCTGGTGCTCGTGGCTTCTAAAATCTTGGCTACTACTGGCGATTCTCATTCGGGCACCACTCCTCGTACGTTGTACACATCTTCGCTACATTGACCCTGCCTCTGGAGCTTATTTTTTAAAGGGATCAGTTGTTACAAGAATCCTGTAGGATTTCCTGTGGCTGCTTCTCCCTCTAAAATTCCTAGCTGATGCTTGAGCAGGGACTAAAGAGATAGCTGCACAAGGTTCTGAAAGAAAAGAGTAACAGCTAGGAAACATCAGGTAAGAAACAAGTGAAGAATGTTGTTGTTTTAAGCATCATCATTTTTTTGTTTAGAGAATGAAAGAAACAAAATTTTTGTATTTATCTACACGGGGAAGGAAAAGCGAGTGGAAGTGTGGGTGCGCAGGGATGGAATGGAGAATTAGGTGGATGAATGGTGGCAGGGAGGTCCATAGGCCTTCTAGATAAATTTTTAGCCCTCAGATTATTCTCTGAACTTGGTTTTGAGCTCTCTATAGTTTCTAAAGTAACCTCCTGTAGAATGCAAAGAGTTTCCTGTAGGATGCAAAATTTTCAGAACAAACGAGACCAAAGCCTGGGAAAAGACAATGGCAATGGAGGAATGAGTGATCAAGAGTGTATGCATCCTGCCCATGTTTTCTCTCTTATGTGACCCTCCTACAACATGCAATGCATTCAAAAGAAGTTAGGGTTTTTTTCTATTTTTTTTTTTTATGAGACAGCGGGGGTGCATCCAGGAGGATTTCACCCTCAGTGCCTGCCTTGGATGCCTCCAAGAGGTTTTCACCCAAGGATATTTTATTCTTTTTTATCTGTTTTATTCTTTTTTCTTCTTCTTTTTGTTGTTTTTTTTCTCTTCCTTTTTTGTTTATCTCAAGGCGTGGGTGGAGTGGAGGTAGAGGCCTGCTCCACTACCAACACAGTTTTACTCAGACTCTCAATAAATTCTTGCTTGGAAAGGGGCTTCCTGTAGATCTTCAACCAATGCCCATTGACGAGCATGGGGATGGCTTCTTCATCGATGGTCTGGATCAGGATTGAACCATTGTCATTGCATTCTTCTACTGTGTATGGTCCCAACCATCTTGTCCTCAGTTTGCCCTTGAAATATTTATATCTTGAATCATACAGCAGTGCCCAATCTCCTTCTTGTAATTGCTTTTCTTTGAGGTGTCTATCATGCCATATTTTCCTTTGAAGTTGGACTACCTCTGAGTGGAGAAGGACCTGCAGTCACTCCTCATCCAATCCATTTAGCTGAAGTAACCTTTCCTTTTGTGCATGGCTAAGACTTAGGTCCAGCTGAGCTGCCATCCTTAATGTGTTATATTCAAACTCTATTGACAGTAAAGCCTTCTTCACGTAGACCAGCTCATAGGGTGTGGACCTTGTGGTGGTTTTCCATGTGGTGTTATAGCCCCAGGTGGCCTCAACCAATTGATCTGCTCAATCTTTTCTGCTGCTACTCACTGCCTTAGTCAAAATCTCTTCCAAAGCTCTGTTAGTGACTTCCACTTGGCCATTTGCTTATGGATGATAAGGGGTGGAAGTTTTGTGCTTAATCTTGTGATGTGTGAGCAGGTCTTCAATCAGATTGGAGGTAAACTGAATCCCTTGATCTGTAACTAATTCTCTTGGATAACCAAACTTGTAAAAGATATTTTCCCTCAAAAACTCAGCTACTTTTTCTTTTTTTGCTGCCTTGATTTCCTTTTTTCTACCCATTTGTCAGATAATTAATACACACAATGATGTAAGATTTTTGTTTTGAAGGAGGGTTGAAGGGACCCACAAATTCCATGCCCCACTTCCCAAATGGCTGGAAAGTCACTTGAGGTTGTAGGGGCATCTCATCCCTTGGAGTAGGTTTCCCCATCCTTTGACATCAGTCACATTGGCTGATATATCTCCTGATATCTTGATGAAAAGTGTGCCAATAGTAACTTGCTTGCAGAATTTTGAAGACAATCCTCTTTGCTACAAAATGGCCCCCACAAGGCCCATCGTGACAGGTTAGGAGAATGTCAAAAACTTCCTTCTCCTTGACACATCACCTTAAAATCTGATCCGGGCCAAGTTTAAAAAGATTGTCCCCAATCCAGGTGAATGGGGCACCTTTCCTCACGATCTTGCTTTTCTCTTTTGAGGACAGGTGTGGCAGAAACTGTGTTGAAACCAAGTAATTTGCTATATCAACAAACCATGGAGAGAGTACTGAAATAGCAAATAGGTGTTCATTTGGCATTTGATCATCCACCATTCCTTCTTCACCTGCAATCAGACCTAATCTAGACAGAAAATCAACAACAACATTTTCCTTACCCAGCTTACTAACAATGGTCAAATGAAATTGTTGCAATAAAAGTAACCATCTAATAATACGAGCATTTACATCTGGTTTATTCATCAAATAACTAATTGCAGCATGATCAGTGTGTATGAATTTTTGATAGCTGGTGATGTAGTGTTTGAACTTATTTAGGGAATGGACTACAGCTAGGAGCTCCTTTTTAGTTACAATATGGGGGATAATATGGGATACAAAGGAAGGAATATTGTCAAGAATTATTGTATGAGCAAGCATATGGCTTGTGGAGTGCTCTCCTTCCTTAAGAAGTGATTATATGGTGTTGCCCTACCTTAAGGGTTTGATAATAAAGAATCATTTCATATTATTTCTGGGTTTATTTGCATTCTCTTATATTTTTATATCAGATCTGTAATATTTATTGGTTAGAACTATAACAAGTGGTATCAGAGCTAAAATAGTGGAGAATTTTTTTTATTTTTTGCAGGATTTCGGGGGTGACAATTTTGCAGATCAGATCTGTATATTTTGGTGTAAGATTTGAAAAATATAATTGTATATCTAGATTCTATGTGAAAAAATACCCGATTTAAAAAAAAATCGGTTGAATCGAAGTCCGGATGCAGGAGATATCGCTGATCAAAAAATCAGTGGGATTGCAGACAATTTTTCAGGGCAGTGAGTTTATGGGGCAAATCTAGATGTTCCAATGCAAGATCTACAAAACATAATTGTAGATCTGGATTGTTTGTGAAAAAATACCCAATTTCAGAAAACAAATCAGTTGAATTGGAGTCCGAATGAGGGAGATATTGTTGATTTAAAATCATCTTTTTTTGGCAGAAATTTTGGGTGACGACGGGAGAGTGTAGCAAAGATCTGAAAATCTAGTGCCTGGATCAAGATTTATATCAGATGGGTAGATGCAGAATGGTTGTTCCATTTCCAAAAATAGATCATAATAGGGATTCTGAGCAATATTGACAGAATTGTGGCCCTTTCAAATTTTCACCAAGTAAACGAATTTTTTCTCAAACTGGCGATCCTATATTTTACAGGAAAAGATGATGGTTCTACTATTGAAGAATTTATACAAAGATACAAGTCCACACATGGGACACATTGGAAGATTCCAATGGTGCTTAATATGAGAGATGAGGCTAAAAAATGGAATTTATCACTTGACCACAAGGAGTTGACCAAACTTTCAGATGCAGAATTTGAAAAACTCTTTTTGGACAAATGGTCTCGGGCTAAAAAAAAGGAGAATGAGAGACATAAGGGGTTAATTGCTATAGGTGTCTCCTTACTGTAGGTTCATGGATTGATTCAGAAGGAGAAGATCACTGTTTCTATAAATCCTAATTGCAAGCATAATTTTATCAATGTTAATTTGGCAAAAAAAATGCACGTTCCAACAAAACACATTGAAAACATAGAAGTTTATGATGAGGATGTTCAAATTTATAAGGATTTGAAGCTTTCTATGGATAAGTATGTGTTGCATGGTGATTTTTATGCTTCAGATGTGGATAACATGGATGTTGTTTTGGGATACCCTTGGATGGAATCAGTGGGTACTGTCAATATTAATGTACAGAAGAAATTCCTGAAGCTCTGGTATAAAAAGAAGAAAATTACATTACAGGATATTTCCAGCAATAAACAGGTAGAGTCCACGGAGGTTGACAGATAATATGTTCCAGGGACTGACATATCAGATGATGAGCAGTTGATGGTCGACAATCAAACACAAACAAATGCTGAAGCCGAAAAGGTAACAGGTGCTGATACCTCTGATGAGGGTTCAGTAGTTGAAGTCATATTGGAAAATAAGACACCACAACAAGCACCAGAATAGGGTGAATTAAAGAAAAAGACATTGTGTGTTAAAAATTCAACATATCATCACCCACATCACCCCGTAAGAAAACAACCAACAAGATGGCAACCAATTAGCCACAAGGACAACAACCCCTGTATGACAGATAGTGAGGAGTGACGATCCACTTACTACACATCAACACAGAAGAGCTGCCACGATCAACTTCCATCTCAAGCGAGTGAGGCACCAGCGAGATCGAGGGTTCACCTTTCTCTTGGATGGCTAGATGCACGTGCATGGTACCAATGGACTAATCTTTTGAGTAGATCTTATTATTTGTGTTCTTCCCATGTTTCAGGGACGAAACATGCTAAGGGGGGTAGAATGTTATATACCTAGCGGGGATAATATGGGATAAAAAGGAAGGAATATTGTCAAGAATTATTGTATGAGCAAGCATATGGCTTGTGGAGTGCTCTCCTTCCTTAAGGAGTGATTGTATGGTGTTTCCCTACCTTAAGGGTTTGATAATAAAGAATCATTTCATATTATTTCTGGGTTTATTTGCATTCTCTTATATTTTCATTTCAGATCTATAATATTTCTAGGTTAGAGCTATAACATGTAGTGTCTGAACTTATTTAGGGAATGGACTACAGCCAGGAACTCCTTTTTAGTTACAATGTAGTTTAATTCTTCCTTTGACAGGTTTTTATTGACAAAATATATGGCATAAGGTAGCTTCTCGTCAACTTGCCTTAAGGCTACTCTTATTACTCTATTTGAGGCATCTGTGTGAATGTGGAAAGGTAGGGCCCAGTTTGGACCTCTCAAAATTGGGGCAGTTACCAGTTTACTTTTCAAGGTATCCAGAGCCTCTTGATAGTTGTCAGTCCATATGAACTCAACATCTTTTCCCAAAAGACCAAACAATGGAGAGGCTAGCTTACTAAAATCCTTGATGAATATTCTATAATACCCTGCTAAGCCTAGGAAACTTTGAACATCTCTTACCTTTTGAGGAGGTGGGACCCTTTGGATGATCAATCTTGTTGGGATCCACCTATAATCGTTGCTGAGAAATTGTATGACCTAGCACAATCCCTTCAGTCATCAAGAATTCGCATTTCTCAGAGCTGAGGGATAGGTTCATTTTGATGCATTTGGCTAAAACTTTTTTGAGGTTACTCAGAGCTTCCTGGAAGTTAGAACCATAAGGGGTAAAGTCATCCATATAAATTTCAACTTAATCATGAACCAGTTCAACAAATATGCTCAGTACTGATCTCTAGAAAGTGGTGGGCGCATTGCACAACCCAAAAGGAAGGACACGGTATGCAAAAGTACCCCAAGGACAAGTGAAAGTGGTCTTATCTTGGTCTTCCAGGCTTATTTGGATTTGGTTGTACCGATTAAACCCATCTAGGAAGGAGAAGAACTTCTTCCCTGCGAGGCCATCTAACCGTTTATCTATGAAAGGCAAAGAGAAATGGTCCTTCTTGGTGGCCTTGTTCAGTTCTCGATAGTTTACACAAATTCTCCACTTCCCATTTTTCTTTGGCACTAGCACCAAAGGAGAGACCCATTCACTGTCAGAGATGGGGTAGATGAATCTTGCATCCAGCAACTTTTGTAGTTCTTCTTTGACAATGTCCTTAAGGGTTGGATTCATCCTACTTTGAGGCTGCCTAACTAGTTTTCAATCTTATTTAATGTAAATGTGATGAGTACAAACTAAAGGGTGGACTCCCTTCATCTCCTTATAGCTCCAAGCAAAAGCATCCAAGTGGTTTTCTAATAAGTCACACAATTCTTTCTCCTAAGAGGTGGATAGGGATGAGTTGATCCTCAAGGTTCTTTCTGGGCCAAATTCCACAATATTCACTTGAAGAGAGGTCAGATCAGCCCCACAGAGATCAACTATAGGATTGGCCCGGGTTTCTTCCACCAAGTCTTGTAATGGCAACACATTGGGGGGTGGATTTTCAATCAAGTTTTCAATAAGGTCATCCTCGGTTTATGGTACACTCATAGTAGCCTCCACTGTAAAAAATGGTGTGGAATAGACTTCATCCTCATATTCCTCCTCCAACCAAAGAGGCAAGTCATGTTCTAACAGAGGTTGGGCAGGAGGATATAGAACTAGCTATTTGTACATATGCCCGTTCTTTATTGTCATGTTCCCAGCTAGACAACTGATGTAGGCATTTGTAGTAGCCAACCAAGGTCTTCCCAGGATGAGAGGATACCCGGTGAGCTTTTCCTTTGGCTGGAGAACCAGGAAATCAATATGATACTCCTAGGAATCAATAGAGACCATCACATCCTCCACAATCCCCTCAAGGGTCGTGGTGGAGCGGTCTACCAACTGCAGGACTATTGTGGTCTTTCTCAGGGAACCCTGAAGGTTGAGCTTGAGCATAATTTCCTAGTCATCACAATAATGGTAGCCCCAAGCTCAATCAAGTTATGGGGGATTACAGTGCCATTGATGTGGACATCGACTACAAGACTCCCAGGGTCTAGATATTTCGGACATATTACCTACCCCAACATTAGGTCAGACATTTGTCCTATGAAATTGATAGTTGGAGCATCTCTCCTCTACCTACCTGGGTGCCTAAAGCACTTCTCCTTGATCATCTCATTATATATGGGCACATCTTTTATGGCTTGGAGAAGTGGTATCTTTACACATAACTGTTTTAATTCTCCCAAAAGTTTAGCTTCTTATGGGGTCAGTTGTGTGGTTCCAATTAGTCTCTCAGGAAAGGGTGGAATGACCTTTGGTTCACTTTCCTATTTTTCTTCCTCGTTCTCCTTGTTAAGAGGTTGGATATCTAGGAGAACCTTCCTAGACCATAGGCTAATCTCCTCAATCTCCACAGCATAGGTCAGACATGATGTTTCTCCACTATATACCTGTCGGACCTGTCTATTGTTGGGGTTCGGGTTTGGTTGAGTAGGTATTTGGGGTTGTCTTGGTGGAGCAGGAGGTAATGGTTGTGGTTGAGCAGGTGGTCGAGGCAAAAGAGCGGGAGAAGAGTTGTACTAGGGCCTCCACCCCTGATGTGGTGCATTCCACTGAGGCTGTGGCTGAGTATAAGGGTGAAACGAGTGAGCAACTGGCAAAGCCTGGTATTGAGGAGGATAAGACCAAGGAGGGGGTGTGGACCAGGAAGGATGAGTAGGGTGACCCTAAGAAGGTATGGAAGTGGCTTGATTGGGGTTGTAATAAGTTTAGTATGTCCCTTGCATTCCCTGCTGGTAAGGTCTGGGTCCATGTGGCCTCCCTTGATTCATGAAATAGAGTGGCTGAGTGGCTCCTTCAGCCCCTTGACACACAGCTTTAACTCTAGGCAAGGAAGGGCATTGATTCATAGGATGGTCTTCTTCACAGACTAAACACACTTCTATAGAGTGCAATGGACATTCGTTCCTAGGATGCTTTCTAGTACACCTGGGACAAAAGATGGCCAAAGCTCTCTCGGCCTCCTCTTACTTCCTTTTGATATGCAGGGTATCCATTTGCATGGCAAGAGCCTACCTCATCTCATTTTTGAAAATTTCCAGCCAATTCTCAAGTTTGTTTCTAAGGGATGAACTAGATGAGGATGTATTGGGTAATGGTTGACTTCCCCTACCTCTCTTTCTAGCTGACATAGAATGGCTTCTAAACACAGTCCTTTCGTCATCATAAGGTAGTTGGTAGATGTCTACCCCAGCCGGCAAATGGAGGGTATCTAGAAGGTCTTCAGGCACTCCTCTGAGCAAAACCAACTTCAAATATTCGGGGTCAAGTGTTCACTTGGCCCTTTTATAACTGAGTTAAAACCTTTCTTCATAGTCTTCTAAAGATTCGTCACTTCCCAAGTTCATTCAGAAGATTTCTTCCTTGGTATCCTGTGACCTAAAATAGTCCTGGTACTTGTTGTTAAAGGATTGCTACATCTGAGCCCAAGTTATGATACTATTTCCAGGTAACCCCATGAACCAATGCAATGCTGCATCTTTGAGGGTAGAAGGAAATAGTTTCAACTTCTGCTCGTGCTCTGCATAGTCATAGGTTTGATAGAGAACAACAAATTCAAACAAGAAGGTATCCAGATCTTCAGTAGCTAGTCCATGGAAGTGAGATAAGGCTGAAGGACTTATGTTTTTCATTTTCGTGTCCCCATTGGTCTCTCAGATAGGAAAGGCACCTTCTATTCTTTCCCCATTTCCTCTAACATTTCTGTTTTCAGCGATGATCTCAGGAGGAATGGTTTCTTTCTCTTCTTCTGTTATAATATCTTCGTATATATATGGAGGTTCACCTATAGGTTCTTCTGGATCACTGCCACCAAAGAAGATAGAAGGGTGACTTAGTGATGTGGTGGGGGTGTTGGGTAGGCATTTTCCTGAATTGTCTCTGTTCCTACGAGGCATGAAAGGAAATCTCTTTTTTTGAGTGATTTTTGTGTTTTTTCTACTTGTACCTGCAAACTTAAATGGATTGAACAATAGCTTACAACTAACTAAGATGAATCTTTCTAAAATTGAAATTGTAGAACTGAAATGAAAGCAGGAGATGACTAATCTACTTCGTTGGAATGGAAATTGTAGAATTGGAATGAAAGCAAGAAATATCTAATCTACGCTTACTAAAATGAAATTACAGAATTGAAATGAAAGTAGGAAATGTTTAATCTACTTTTGCAGAATTGAAATTGTAGAGTTGAAAAGAAGCAACTACTCTACTTTTGATGAAATAAACTACTTAGCAGAATGTTGCAGTAGAAAATAGAAGAAAGGCAGTAATCACAAAATACTCGGATGCTTCCATGGAAATGGTGCCAAAAAGAGTGGTGAGCTCTAGTATTGTAGCAATAATGCTACAACTCCTGGGGCTTCCTTTCTTACTTTTATCAACCCATAGTTCATAACAAACTTGGAAGCGATGGTCTTGTATGCAAAAGTACTAGTTCTTACTGCAGGCTGTCACTTAATCAGCTGGCGCAAGTTTGCTAAGAGCTTAAGACAACTTCTATGAGTTCTTAGAAGAAGCTTTAATTTTGATGAAAGGAAGCTACCTCTATAGGGGCTATTCTACCTGCAGAAAGAGATGAAAATTGAAATAAACTGCAAACCCTAGCAAACCCTAGTTTACCCACTAACCCTACTTTTGCAAAAAGAGATGGAAACTATTGAAATGGGGGCCATTGACTACTGAAAAGGTAAATAGCATTTATTCAAGCTACTTCTGAAAAGAAATGAGAAGACATCATCTTTTTGTACTTTTGAGTATTTTTATGTGGAATTATTATGCTTATGATTTGACTGGTTGTGTCTATGCAGAGGAAGATGGAGTTGGACTTTGCAGATGGTGGAGAAGGTGTGGAGAGGTCCTAAGAAGCCCCTAGTACCCTTCTGAAGACTTCCATTGCAATCAGACTTGGAAAAGTCACTCATAGGAACTTCTACAGGAGGCTGCAGGGGATCTATAAGAGGTTCTATAGGAGGGTCTACATGAGGAGGCTGAAAGTGGTTTTTGGAGGTTTGAAGGTGGAAAAACGATGGGAAAGGGTAACTGAAGGCTGGATGAAGGTGTTGAGGGGTCTATAACTTGTCAAGGAAAGTCAGGGAAGAATGAGATGGTTGGATTTGTTCAAAGGGCAAAAGAGCAACTTTATGGAAAAACGTAGAAATTAGGGCAGATTGGAAAAATGTGGCAAATGAGTGGGGAAATCTTAAGGCATGAGCTAGTACTAGCTGGTTTATGGAGGAATGATGAGCTAGAATGTTCTACAAGAGAGATGCACACTTACTTCTCAAAACTGACCAAAGCAAGAACCGAAAAATAGAATTTTGTCTATTATAACCTAAATTTTGACCTAAAACCAGAAAAATGTTGAACAATACTTTTTGAACAGAAAATCATGTGAGATAATTATGGTAAAAGTGCATAAAATTATCTAAACAATTAAATCCGAACCAATATCAACTTTTCCAAATCAAAGTCTTACACTAGTAATTGCATGAAAGAGTAAAAACTGTGTTTTTGGTGGTAGCAGTAGTGCCTTGACCTCAAGTCATGGTTGCAAGGAGGGAGAAAGGAGATCAAGGCTTGCTAGTAGCCTTTTTGGATCTTTGTTTTCACTGCAACAACTTACTTAAGTAACTTGAAGTAGAAACAACTATTCTAACCATCAAAAGCAACCTAATCTAATGAAGTAAAATGAGTATATGCAACAGAAATTAACTCATGAATGGAAAAAAAAACATAAAAGTAAACAAAGGAGGTGCTGCGAAACTTGGGTTGGACCCTAACCCAAGAGATTTAGCCCTCTGGAAAAGATACCAGTGCTGGCTCAAAACTTTAATACATCTTCATTATCAAAAATAGCAGTTACATCACATAAAAACTGTCTGAAAAAGAACTCAAAAATGAGTTGAGTACAATGCTACATCAAAGGACGAAAATAGACTAAGAAATGGCTAAACTTCTGAGGTTTGAAGCCTTCTTATTTATACAAATGGGGACTCCCAACAGTCCTCCTAAACTTAAGGAACTCAATTGCCTAGAACTGAAGATAACAACAACCCTACTTGACTTGCTGGACTACCCCTTGGAATCATATTGTGGGCCTTTGTACTCTGAGGTGTTAATGGAGAATTTGAGGAAGGAGTAATTAATGAAGGAGACACCCCTCATACAATTCCTCTTCCCTATTTCATCGAGTTTGGCTACCATTTTCTCATGATTTCCTTGTCTTTGTCCAAAATTGTCCCAAAAAATCTGCAATAAACAATCGTTAGACTACATGGCAAACTGACTATCCCCATTGACTTTATTGAAATAAATATATTAAAAAACATGCAAAAAACTATTGAGAATGGTGGATTAAATGAAAATAATAGGCAGAATGAGCCCATATAGTTACCCATTTCTAGGGCTTATCAGTATATATGGAACACGGTTCTTCAACAAGATCCTAAAAAATACTATAGTTCTAGGTAGCCCATACATTTAGATTATGTGTTGACCTTCATAGAAGACCCTTAGGTAGGAAAAAAATTGTCTCTAAAGGCTTATGTAGTGTGAGTGTTCCATTGGGTATAGTGTGGATGACTAGTTCCTTAGAAGAAGAACTCACTCATGAGTGTGATAATACTTAGCTCTTTTAGATTGCACATAAGGATAGGTGCAGAGACTCTAGGAAAATTGTTTCCTCCCATGTCCCCACATGGAGGTGGAGGAGGTTGTACAACCATTTGTTGAGGTTGGGTGGGGAATATATTTGTTAAAAAACCTATGTATTGGGTGGAAATTGGTTGTGAAAAAAAGCAATGAATCTCATCCATTTTTTGGCACTCATGTGCTAGATTATACCCTTAACAAATATTGCAAGGTAATTTTACCTTTCAGTGACACTCATTTGTGCGTCCACCCTGATTGGGTTAGGGTAACTACTTCTCTAGTTATTCATTAATCCATCGTACTTGGAAGACTCAGTGCCTTAATCATATTCGCTTTGAGGAAGTTCCTTTTTTATTTGGTTTTACTATTGGATCTCTTTAGGGACTTTAAATCATGTGTTCTTTGGTTCAATTATATTTGGCTGAAGGGGTTTCTAAAATTAATTTATTATATAACATAAACATAGTAACTATGGCTGACAAAATTGTCTATCATTCTTAAAGACTATTAATATTTTCTCATAAAGAGGAGGGTCCACCATGTCAATGATATAAGATATATTTATTATCAGAGGGATTAGATGAAACCCAAGTTTGCAGGGGTAATCTTTGCTCTTGGGGGATGACCTAGTCACTATTGAAGTTGTAGATAACAATTTTCAACCACATTTCAAGCCACCTCTAAATAACCGTATTAACCTTGTACATGTACAAATGGAACAAAAATCCAAACATATAACCTTGGCACAATAATTCAAAATTGTAAAAAGATAAGAAAACTCACAAATAAAAGGTCAGCTTAACTAGATCTAAACTAGATTTGACCACAAATAGGTAGAGGATGATAAATCTAAATACCTCGTAGGAAATCTTGAAGAAAACCCTATAAATTTTTTTATGAATGTCCAACCTTCACTCCTAGGTAGTTGACACACTAAATACCGAGTCTCCACAAGGATCACTTATAGGGAGAGACAGGCTGCAAATGTCACTCTCTAAACCACTGAGAAGGAGTGAATTTCCCCCAAGGCCAGCATTTGAAGGATAAAATGAATAATATTTAATCAAGATTAAGAAAATTAAGCTTATAACATGCCCATATAACATTGAAAACCAAATATAAAGACTTAAAAATAGATACAAATTAAAAATCAATATGAAGGAAGGGGAAATCAATAGATTATGGAAAGTTCCCTAGTATGGTCACTAGTTCTATCAAATGTTGCTCAGAAGCTAAGGAATTGTTTCTCCATGTATCTTGGATCTATATCCATAATACAGTGTGTGAATACTCGATCTCAATCCTAAGTAGATATACTATCAACATTCCCATACATAAAAGAGATAAAAAAGGAAAGATTTTGTACCTCAACACTTGCCTATTGGTGCATATCATGTAGAGCCTTGGTTACTGGAGATCTTTCTCCTACCCAAGGATCTCACTCCAACTACTATGAGCTCATACACAAAATTACAAATATACAAACATGATGCTTACCTCTATGGAAGGTAGATTAGCCTAGAAAATAAAATCAATACAAAAACATGATCAAGCTTTACATATCATAAAAAATCTATTGGAAGAGAAAGAATTTTCATTCATATTAGTATAGGAATTATAAGGAACAATATATATTAGTAATAGTGTGATCTCATCTTCGATCCTTGAAACTATCCTTTCCCCGACTTGCAGGAAGAATAGGATCATCTCACATGCAAGGGAAGTTTTGGCATAAATCTACTAGCATATAAGCTATTCTCTCCTTTTCCTCTCCCTTCTTCCCTTGAGAGTGTCTCATTATATAGGATTTTATTAGAATTAAGGAGATGTATCTAGACACCTAGGGCCATGAGAAGTTAGGAAAATTCTCTAATAATTGACTCCTAACCAAGTTGAGAACAAGTGGGTTGAGCTGATATCCATAAGAGTAACCTATTCTAGAAGGTTTATATCCATCACTACCATGCCAAATATATGTGAAATATTAGAGTGTTAGACAACTCCACTGTAATGGAGAAATGGGTGACTGGATGACATGCCTATGAGAGCGATGGGATAGTAAAAGGTAACAATTAAGAACAGCGGAGGACACATTGAAACCAACAACTTAGGGAGGTTGAACTATGGTTCCTCTATCTAACATAAGGTGGGGAAAATAGGAAAAGAAAAAAGGTGGCTTAAGCTTCCTAATCTCACCTTATATGGCAGACATTCCATGCTTTCCTCATTGATTCCTAATAGTGGATACATATGGGTCACTCCTTGACTTTTTAGATGCTTAAAATTTCTTAGTTTAGTAGTGATATATTTGACTTTTAATAGAATTTCTTGAGTGTCTATATCCTATGTCATTATCTCTCCTTTCATAAAGTTTATGTTCTTCCTCATGCCTTTAATTTGATCCATTCTTTATTTTCTTTTGCAGGTCATTTAGAATTTGTAACAAAGAGGATTTCATTTTATTTTTCTTATTCCTTACTCTTATTGTTGCTTCATTATCAACTTTATAATGTTCCACTTCCATCTTCAACATCCTTATAGACAATATTAATATCATTGGCTCCACCTTGCTTCTATGTCCACTATGTTCTTTTTTTCCCATTATCTAAAATAATTCATATTCCCATTATCTTCTCCTTTATGGGTACAAGCTCTATCTACATCTGTTATGTATTTGATATTGCATCTTGATCTTAATTTGTTCTACCTGCACCCGTAATTCTACAAAATGTGTAATAAATAATTATTATTAGAAGATTATTCTTATTGCTAGGTTTTTCATTAACTAGGAAATAAGTCATTTCTCACCTAAAATGGTGAATATTACAAATGAATTGAATGTGAATCTAAATATGTTAACATAATTTCTCACTATGATTTCCTGGCTAAAATTTACAATCTTCTATTGTTTTCCATTTTCACTCAAATGTTCTCCTTTTAACTTTTAATTATTCTTAGAGGATATCTTCTACTAACCATAAAATAAAATATGTCAATAGACAAAAGATTTTATATTAGACATAGATAGCATTCTTAATTATTAGTATACAATAACTTTTAGATTGTAAATATAATAATCTAGTTTAATTTGGTATCAATTTGGAATTTCTAACCTTGTCATATTTTCATTTTTCTCAAGACTTGAATTTTTAACCAATCTTTGCACAAACTAATACTTTTCAAAAGAATTTCACTATGTTAAAGTAGTCTAGGTCCAGTTAACCTTTCATATTTTTTTTTATACAACCACTATTCCTCATTTCAAAATCTCCAAAAAATGTCACATAATAGTGGATTTCGATTTTTTTTGTCTCAAGTCCAAATCCCTTAGAATTTAGTAGAAATTCCAACTTAAGTATTCTCATTTTCACTCTTAATTTCCCTATAATATTTTCATCCTCATCTAAGTTCCTGTCATTAAGCACCACTCTATTCTTCAAAAATCACTACTTTGCATTTTCTTACAAATTTAGGTAGAATTTGTTAATGGGTCTCATAAACACTTTTGTAACCATTAACACTACAAACTTAATATCAAAATGTCACTTGATTTGGAAACAATCTACTCATTATATTTTTAAGATTATATTTTGGCTTTAGAGTTCATTCTTTTTAAAACATAGGTTGTCATGTGTTGATAAGAACATTAGACGATGTGTCATGGTACATAGATGTTGATATGACATCGATGTCCATTTATTACATCCCTATTTGTTAGGGTCCTACCCTAACCCCTTTATTTATGTAATAAGCCCTAGGGGCCTAGTTAGTGTCATAGTTAGTTAGTGAGTCAATAACATGCATAAGTAGTTATCTACATTAATAATAATTGTAAGTGGTTGACCCGCATTATAGAAAATGGGCCGTAATTAGTTATAAATGGGCCATAGTTAATAAATAAAGTGGTCAACCCGTGTTATGAAAGGGACCAATAGTAGTTAGGGTTTTGGATGTCACTAAGCTACAAATAGTCTTGGATAGTAAGAGAAGAGTCATGGAGTCTTATCGTAATTGAGTTTTTCTTTGTTGGAGGTTGGCCCCTCAAAGAGGGAAGTGAACATCGTATTCTGCTTTTAAATAATAAAATATATTTATCGCTTGTCTCATTTCATGTGATATTTATGTGTTTTAGCTTATATTGTTTTGTATTTTTGGTATTTTTGTTTTCTCATAGGTCAAGTGCATAACAAGTGGTATCAGAGAATTTTGGAGGGCTAGTTGTACCTCCAGTTTTTGCAAATTTTTTTTTAGGCTAGAGACATGTTTTGACATCTTCAAATCATGAGATCTGTCATTGAGCACATAAACCTATGGATTTGGGGAGGCATGTAGGAAGGAACTACAAGAGGTGGTCATGTTTGTTGGAATCCCTTATAACTCTTGTGGGTACCCCTTTGAGTAGTAGTGCATTAGATAGAATTGTGCATTGACTACACTTCCATTTACCTTTGTGTATATCAGAAGTCCCCTAGGGTGACCTAAAACCCAACCTTAGATAAGTCGTCGGTCGTCTCATTAATATAATACATTGATAACAAACCTTGAGGAGATTACACACACATAAAATAGGGTAGTCAGGTAGTATGACTAAGGGTATGATCAATATTCCGTAGTTAGTACCCGGACAATGATCTCACATATATGCAAGATGAGCTGGTTATATCACTACATGCCTTGGATGGAATTTCTTCACCCCAGACCCTCAAAGTATGAGGTTTTATTAAGAATCAACTAGTACTAGTGTTGATTGATAATGGAAACACTCATAACTTTGTCCATAAGAGAGTAGCATAAGATTTTTATTATTTTTTACGAGTGGTATCTAATTTCAAATTCCTTATCACTGATGGGGGAACCATGAAATGTGAAGGATGCTGTGAAAATATTAAGCTTCATATGGGGGATTATCACCTCAAAACCCACATGTTTGACATTAAAATGGGTGGCTGCAACATTGTCCTTGGCGTTGAATGACTCTGCACACTGGTCCCTATCACAATGGATTTTTAGGATTTATATATGAGGTTTAAGAAGAATTACCATACTCATACATTGCGGGGACTCCAAGCAGGTTCTCCTACTATCATCAGCTCACATCACATGAAGAATCTTTTACAAAAGGGGCATGAAGGGGTAGTGGCCCAATTTAGTGCCATCTAGGCCATTGAATCCCCTCCTCCTCATATTCATCATGATATGGAACAAGTATTACATCACCACAAATGGGTATTTGAGATGCCAAAGGAGATCCCACTTTCTAGGTGTGAACATGATCATATAATCCCTTTGGTCCTAAGTGCCCAACTTCCAATTGTCGGCCCATATCAATATCGTTTTGCACAAAATAATGAAATTGAAAAAATCATTAAGGAACTCCACGAAGTCAATGTTATTCTTCCCAACACCAACCCTTATTCATCTCTAGTGGTAATTGGTTCTAAAGAAAGTTGGATAATGGCGCATGTGTACCAAGTTTAGGGCTCTTAACAAGCTCACTATCAAGGAAAAATGTGCTATTCTGGTAGTTGATGATCTACTTGATGAACTACATGGTGCTAAATTTTTTACTAAGCTAGACCTTCACTCAGGCTATCACCAAATATGCACAAAGGAAGTTAACATTGCTAAGAAATCCTTATAAACTCATGAAGGTCACTATAAATTATAGGTCATGCCATTTGGTCTCTGTAAATCTCCATCCACTTTTTAGAGCCTCATGAACCACTTCTGAAACCATATCTATGAAAATTTATCTTGGTCCTTTTCGATGACATTGTCATGTACAACATAACATGGGACGTACACCTTCAACATGTTGATTAGATATTGCAATTGCTCCAAGACAACAAATTATTTGTCAAATTATCCAAGTGCTCCTTTGTCATAGAAGAACCAGATTATTTAGGACAAATTGTGGGCCATGATAGTGTGCGGATTGATCTGAAAAATATTTAGGCAATGAAAGATTGGCCCAAACCAAAAACCTTCAAGATTTTGCAATAATTATTGGGTCTCACATGCTAACTTCATAAATGTTTCCACAATTATGAACATATTTCTAGAGCCATCACTAATCTTGTAAATAAAAGATCATTTCTTTGGATTGACATAGCTTTGTAGACCTCCTTGGCTCTCAAATTTCCATGTCCTCCACTCTAGTTTTGGACTTACTAGACCTTAGAAAATATTTCATGATTGAATGTGATGCTTCAGGTAAGAGAATTGGCACAATATTGATGCAAGAAGTTAGAACTTATGCTTTCACCAGCAAACAAGTTAGTGACAAACATTTGGGTCAATCTGCATATGAAAAAGAAATGTTGAGCATGTTATATGCAGTAGATACTTGGTGACCATACTTATTGGGGAGACATTTCCAAATTTTCACTGACCATCATAGCCTCTCAAATATTTTATAAAGCAGTGTTTATCCTTTCCACATCAAAATAAATGGCTTGCAAATATGTTGGTATATGATTACGAGATAATTTACAAGAAGGGGCTTGACAATGTAGTGGTTGATGCTTTATCATGCCAATTTGATGATTAGGGTACCCTTTTATCATTCTCTATACCCATACCATATTGGATTGAATAGGCCTACCATGAATGGTTACCGCACCCCTATATGTCCTAGATATTTAATAGCTAAAGATAATATATGAATTCCCCAAAGGGACACTCGTAGAAGTATTAGTTTCTTCGCTACAAGGATCAGGTAGTTCTATTTGCGACCTGCACCCTCAAAACCCGCATCTTGGAAGAGTTTCATTCCTCTACAATTGTAGGACATTGAGGCTTTCAAAAGACTTATGCAAGAGCATGCCTCTCTTTTTTCTGGATCAGTATGAAGAAATGAATTCTTACTTATGTAATTGAATGAGATGTATGAAAATGAAATAAATGGAAAATTACCAAGCTATCAGGAACCTTGCAACCATTGTCACACCATACTTTCATTTAGACAAATGTTTCCATGGATTTTGTTATAAGTCTCCCAAAGTCAAGAAACAAATTAGTCATCATAATGGTTGTTGACAAAATTTCAAAATATGCTCATTTTTGTGCTCTAACACACCCATTTTCCCCAACGTTGGTGGCTCAAGTATTCATGGACCAAATATTCAAAATGCATGGCATGCCAACTTCCATTGTGTTTGATCGAGGGCTCACTTTCACCAATAAATTTTGGAAGGAAATTTTCAAGCTCTAGGGTATGCAACTCCAACTTAGTACAACTTATCATCCCCAAACATATGGTCAAATAGAAGCAGTCAACAAATGTTTGGACACTTGTCTATGATGCTTAACTTTAAACAAGAAACATCAATGGGTACATCGACTACCTTTAGCTGAATGGTGGTATAATACTAACTATCATGAAGCCACAAAGATGACACCATATGAGGTAGTGTATGACCAATTCCCACCTTCACTAAATTGTTACATCTCAAAATGTTCCAAAGTATAGGAATTTGATCATATCCTACAGAACCATGTCACCATGACCACTCATCTCAAAGGTAATCTACATCAAGCTCAGAACATAATGAAGAAACATGATGATAAACGTCATTTTGAGAGGTCATTTGAATTAGGTGACCTAGCGTTCCTATGACTTCAACCATATAAGAAAAACACTCTCAAAGAAACAGGCTTCCAGAAACTAGCACACAAATTTTATGAGCCTTGTCATGTATTTCAGCATATGGGAGTAGTCGCCTAGAAACCAACCTTGTCAACTACTTCAAAAATCCACCTGGTCTTCCATGTATCATGCCTCCAAAATGTTGTGGGGAGAAATTGCAGGGTTCAAATAACTATGCTTGAATTGGATGAGGGAGGCTCACTCTGGCTTCAATGAGAACAGGTCCTCGATAATTGAGCAATACATATTTGTGGCCACATGGTCAAGGAAGTCCTCATCAAGTAGAAAGACAACTCTCCAGAAGATGTGACATGGGAACCATCCACTATTCTTCAACAATTTCCACAACTTTAATCTTGATGACAAGGATGCTTTTTTTGGGGGAGGGAATGTTAGGGTTCAACCCTAACTCATTTATTTATGTAATAAGCCTAAGGGGCCTAGTTAGAGTCATAGTTAGTTAGTGAGTCAATAAATCTCGTAACTGGTTGTTAACAATAATAATAATTGTAAGTGGTTGACCCACATTATAGAAAGTTGAGCACAATTTGTTGTAAATGGCCATGATTAATAAATAAAGTGGTTAAGCCATGTTATGCAAGGTGTTGGGTAATTTAATTGACTGTTAAATTACTTGCATTTATATGTCAATCCGGGTACGTGAGCTTGTGATGTATGCATGCAATGTATGTCTTAGGAATGTTACTTTCGATTCAAAGAAAAAAAGGAAAATAAGAAAGATGCAAAAATGTACTGAAAATAGATCTATGACTAATTTCACATGGTTTTTTTAATTCGAACTCAAGACTTGGAAATGAATTCAAAGAAAAATTATTTTAAAGAAAGGACTTCAAGATTTATTCTAACAATGGAAATCTATATTCTAGTTTACTTGAAAGACAATATTATCCTATGAACTTGAAAAGAAAGATTATTGTATTTTGTTTTGAAGGGAATCTTAATCTAATAAACCTGGAAAGAAAACTTAAGGCTATCAATCCATGAAAGTAAAGTTGATCTAAAGACTACAAGAATTTGATATTAAAAATGATTCTATAGTCATTGTAAACAAAGAGAAATGAAATAATAATTATGGAAGCCTAAAACTATTACTGATGTGTGCAACCAAAACCAAAGTCACTAATATCCTATCATGCATAAATCTAAGACATCAGCTTAAAAGGAAATTTGAGGTAAATCTTTTGGTGTTTTTGATTTATTATCAAATGTTTTACTTGTAATGAAACAAGGAAAAATGAGTGCAATTTTAATTTTTTTTAAAAAAGCATTGACATGAAACAAAAAATCTAAATAAATTGAACAATTGAAAGAGGAAAAGTTGATCTAATTGCAAAGCATAAGAAATTGTAAAAAAATAATAAAACACAAGTACACTATCTCTCACACATCCTCAGGGGGGCCTCCAAGTGAGTGTGAGATGCTTAAAAACTCAGATCACTAGAATGTAATCTCCAATCACATTCAGAATTATGCCATAACATAGATTTCATTCATTAAAAAAAACAGAGTTTTCTTATTGAATCAACAACAACAATTACAAATTAATATTAGTCCTTGATATGTGATCTCTCCTCTCATCAAAGAGATTGCAATTTATAGAGTTTGGAGGTAATTCACAAACTCATAATTTTATTGGTTGATTTTTGGTTGTGAGATTAGTTTTTCAATTAAAATCCAATCTTATTTTATGGATCCTTGGATCAAAGATCAGCCCAAATATGATAAGAGTGATATCCCTGCCATGAATTTCTTAAAGAATAAATTGTTCCAATATTTTTGGTGATGGGCACTGACTGTGAAATTACAAAACTGTTTACTTATTTAATCTGCAAAATAGGTCTCCAAAGAACCTCAAAAATCTCTCAAATGGTAACTAATTTGAGGAAACATCTCATAAGTAACCTAATTGGGCTTATGCGGAGAAAAACCCCATGTTTTCTTTTTCCAAAATGTGTTTTGATTTGCTCGAGAAACACGTTCGAAGTTGATTAGTCAAAAATACTGAGTTTTTCCCTTGATCTCTTGCTATAAGTCCACACATGTGAGCTGGGTAGAATTTGACCAATACAAATCCATATTGGAGCTTCTTGAAACCAAGTCCAAGTGTCGGATTTCATTCTATAGTGGTGCTACTACCTCAACCATGGAGGTAGATACGAAAACTTGACTAAACTACAAAAACTTAAATTGGCCAAACTGTCATTAGTAAAATGAAGAAACATTCTTCTTATTTCATTAAAAATAATGGCAATAATAATAACAAACCATGTAAACGTGTATGAGGGAATTTGGTCTATTTCTGGAGAAATATGGTTAAAAATGTTTACGATACGTGAATGAAGTGATGTGGAAATGGATGGTTTCATCAGCAAAATCATGACAAGTTTAAGGCCCAACATTCCCCCACACAAGAGAGTTTGCATGTCCTCATGCAAATAAAGAATTTTCATAATCCAACTCATAGTCGGTGTTCCTTTATTTTGGCATTTCAGCTGAATATTTGACCAAAGCTCCAAGAGATTAATATTGACCATCTATCTCAATAAGATACACTTTTTTTCTCTTTGTTTTTCTTAATTAAAGATATGGTAGCATAAATCCTTCTTTTCACATTTGCTTTTGTATCATTAGAGTAATAAATAAGAGTAACCCATCCTCCTTTTAAAGTAAAACAACTTGAAGTCTTGACATATGAGGCTACCTATGGATGATATAAACGTAGAAGTGATTCCTATTGAATTTTTCTTTTCTTAATGAAAACAACCCTTCATTCTTTAATATACGCAACTTGTGTGAAAGGAAAGGATGCCCATATAGTAGAATATCCAATTTCTTCTCTCTATTTTTAACCCTTTGCACATAACTCTTTCAATAACTTGGAAAGAACTTACAAGGGTTATTGTCACTACTTAATTATGCTTAAATTATTCAATGTTTGGTAGAATACCATGTTATGCAGAACAAATCAAGAATTTCACTCCATATATAGATTTTTCTTTCCATCCTTGTGAAGTTCATCCCATTAGCATGGCTAGAAATGATCATATATTGCAACCCATAATGATTCTCTTCTTATCATCCATGCATAGAAAGGTTTTTCATAGCAACCAATCCTACTTTAATAGTGTTTTCAAATAGTTTCTTCAAGAAATCACCAACTAATGAATGAATAAGAATTACCACTATGAAGCTTTGACAAGGTGAGGTGCACATAACATAAAATAAGAGTTGTAGGTGAGGATTGTACAATTTATCAAAGCCTCAAATATACTTCCAAGTGATTTCAAGTGTGTGTGAACAAATCTTTGCTCCAACCTTATCTTATGGCTTTGTACTCATCATTTCTTGGCTTCCATTAAAAATTTGAAGATGAACAATATGACACATAATTTAAGTGCTCCATGTACTTTTTGATCATGTGCTACAAACATGTACTATGATGGTTCATCAAGAAAATCCTCTCCATATTTTGCGTTAGTCTCATATGAAGGCCAAAAAGGTCAAATTGTTCATCAATGAAGTATGAATCAATTCGTCTTGCCGCAAGAAGAGAAAGTTAAACAAGAGAATGATGGGATACAACATTATTACCAAGGAAAACATAAGACCTTATGAAGGAAAATATTATGCAATCATGGTATGGAGTTCAACCATAACAAGTTTTGTAGAGTATCCAATAAGGTATGTTGGTTGGGAATAGTTATATTGGATTGATTATTCATGAAAAGTAGAATGGGAATGAAGGAATGAGAAAATGGTTTTAAGAATGTGGATATGATAGGGTGAAATACATAGATCACATCTTTTACAATAGCTACCTTATTACAATTTCCAGTGTTTTTAACAAATTAAAAAGTTTAAGGTTAGTTTTACCTCAAATTTTCTTGTTGGAATTGAAGAAGAGAACATGATGAGATGGTTGATTTGGTGTTGATTTAGCTAAGGTACTCTCCTCCATGACGGATTGACCATTACTTTGGCCTTGCTCCAAAGACTCTATATTTTTCATGTAGCATACTTGTTTTTTCAATTTCTCTCAAATGGTAAACATTTTGATCATGTACTTTTTGATCATGTGCTACAAACATGTACTATGAAGGTTCATCAAGAAAAGCCTCTCCATATTTTGTGTTAGTCTCACACGAAGGCCAAAAAGGTTAAATTGTTCATCAATGAAGTATGAGTCAATTTGTATTGCTACAACAAGAGAAATTTAAACAAGAGAATGATGGGATACAACATTATTACCAAGGAAAACATAAGACCTTATGAAGGAAAAGATTATGCAATCATGGTATGGAGTTCAACCATAACAAGTTTTGTAGAGTATCCAAGAAGGTATGTTGGTTGGGAATAATTATATTGGATTGATTATGCATGAAAATTAGAGTGGGAATGAAGGATTGAGAAAATGGTTTTAAGAATGTGGATATGATAGGGTGAAATACATAGATCACATCATTTACAATAGTTATCTTATTACAAATTCCAATATTTTTAACAAATTAAAAAGTTTAAGGTTATTTTTACCTCAAATTGTCTTGTTGGAAATGAAGAAGAGAACATGATCAGATGGTTGATTTGGTGTTGATTTGGCTCAAGTACTCTCCTCCATGATGCATTGACCATTACTTTGACCTTGCTCCAAAGAATCTATCTTTTTCATGTAGCAGACTTGTTTTTTCAATTTCTCTCAAATGGTAAACAATATTATTCTGAAAATTTATGATATTGTTACCATTAACATTATACATATTCCCACAAACAATCTCAGCCAATCGGTTCATAGATCTTGAAAAAAATGAGAAACAACTATAGATGACAACAACCAATCTATTGAGAAATACACACTGGAATTTCTTGAGATTTTGTGTATTTATTTAACCTATAATTATTAATTGGCCCTAAAATATCTAGGACCAATGGATGCATGATTTACAAGATATCGTCAAATTAATTCTTCCCCTCGTTCACCATACACACTACTCAATGTTGCAATAAAAACATATGCCACAAACTCATTTTAAGGCCAAATTGAGTGCTTACAAAGAGAAACAATGTGTTTTTATGTTTTTTACAACCACATGCCTTCAGAATCCATGTTTGATGACAAAAGGAAGTTGTGTAAAAATACCAAATTGTGTCTTGATGTGTGCACACTGGTAAAAATGAAAATCTTCCCTAAAAGCCTAGTTGAAATTCCCTCCAAAATTACTCTTTTTTAATTATGCTTGCATGTTACTCAATTTATCATATTATGAGAAAACCTAGTATCTTAAAAAAAATTATTTGTTCTCCAATATCTTGCAATATTTGTACGAAAACTACCCTAGAAAAAGCTCCTACAGCCAAAAAACAGGTTGCTGCAACAATATCTACAAAAACTACAACTTTCCGTAGCTCTTACTAAAAATGTCAATTCTCATTGCAATTTCTATTCTGCTTCTGAAATTTGTTTTCTCTGAGTGTGAACCATTGATTTAGATTGTACATTTCATGTTGAAGTAGAAATCATGAAACATAATGCATGTTTGATTCGAATAGACCCAATTATATTTATTTTCTTGAAAAAGAAATGAATGAAAAAGAGTTCTAGTAGTGCTCCATCATGATATTGTTGAATGATAAAAAGATGAACATGCTGCTACAGGAAACTAATATAATATATTGTTGTAAGCTATTTTTGATTCCATAAAACCATATAGTCTTCATCAAAACCAAAATTTGTGGTACAATGCTTACCATGTGAATGAATCTGCCAAAGTCAAGCATGGAAAGAAATCATTGGATTACCCATCAATGATGAAAATTCTTAACAAATGTGAGACAACTCACTGATAATCTAAATGAGTGTCAATGTACCTAAGTGCATCTTGACAGGGGTGAATGAATGTGTTGAAATCGAGTGCCATGCAAGATCTGACAATCAAGATACATTGTTGTATTCCCATTGTTCTCAACAAGGAGGGTTTACATTGACATATGCAAGTTCCAAGGCACTCTAGATAATCTATGATCTTCATGCCAGATAAGGTGTTGAAGTCAATGGGACAAGATCTATTGAAGGGTGGGCCTTAAGGAATCCCACATCATCTAACTCAAGTACAAAATCAAAAATTATTTGAAGAACCATAATAAAAGATTGAAACCATCATGAAATTGCAAAAAGTTATTATGAATTTTTCTCTCCTGTTTCCTAGCTTTCAAGAAAATCTCATGTACAATTGCACCACCAAGATGGCTTTCAAAATAAGACTTATTTTTCTCTTTAATTTATTTTTTTATTTTTTTATTTTTCATATGTCCTACTCTACCTGAAAAAGGAATCGTGTTCAAATATATGAATATTTCTGATTGAACCATGTGTGTACCACAATGATAGATATATTGATATGTAGGTTTTAAAGATACACTTTGATATGTAGCAGCATGTTATGAAACCAACTCACAAAAAGATAGAAAAGATAGTTGAATGCCTTAGAATTCAGCGTCTTTGAGGGGGCAACCTCCTTTACATTACACAAATGAACAATTATTGGATGATTCAAATGACAAAACCTCCTTTCTATATATAGGAGTCTAAGGGGTCACAATATACCCAAGCCGACCTAATAATAATAATATAAAGTCACAATAATAACAATAGAGGGATTCTATGGGGCACAGTAATAACAATATAGGGATAATAGGGGCACAACAATATTAATAAGGGATATAACTACAATAGTAATGGGGGCATCAATAGTATTATAGGGACCTAACATGTCCCACTCCTTCAAAAAAAGTGTTGTCCTCAACTCTTGAGTAGTTTTGGATTCTTTTGTATAAAATTCTCATCCTCCCATGTGGAATGTTCAACGGATAAGTTCTTCCACTTGATGAGATACTCCAAAATGGATCAATTTCATAGCTGTCGAGTTATTGTTTCTATGATTGCTTCCAGTTCCAATATAATTTCTCCTTCCTCTTCAAGTTCTGGCAATATTGTTTGAACTGGGAGCTTGTCGCCTATAACCTTCTTTGAACATGAAACATGGAAAACTGGGTGCACTTTGGAAGTTGTAGGAAGCTCCAATTTGTATGCCATAGGACCAATCTTTTGCAACACCTTGTACGGACCATAATACTTTGGTGATAATTTATAATCCTTCTTAGCTTGCTTGAGGGACATTTGTTTATATGGTTGTAGCTGTAGGAATACCCAGTCACCTACAACCAAACTTCTTTCGTTTCGATGTTGATCTGCTTGTTATTTCATTCTATTATGCACCAACATGAGGTTATCCTTTAAGAGTTGGAGAACTTGTTGTTGATGCTCGATGTGATGTTCCATTTCTTTAACCTTAGAATTTTCTCTTAAATATGATGTGATGGATGGTGGTTGATATCCATAAAGTACAATAAATGGGGTCATTTTTGTTGAAGTATGGAAGGAAGTGTTATACCACCATTCAGCCAGAGGCAACCATTTGACCCATTATGTCTGTTTATCATATGAAAATCAATGAATATATCCTTCCAAACATTTGTTTACTATCTTGTTTTCCCATCATATTGAGGATGATAAGATGGGCTATGAGCTAACTGAGTACCAAGACAAGAAAATAATTTTGTGCAAAAATTTCAAGTAAAAATGGGATCTTTGTGACTTACAATAATCTTTCAATTTCCATGTAGCTTTTGAATTGTTTCCATAAATGCAGTAGAAACTGTACTGGATTTAAATGGATATGATAATGCACAAAAGAATGCATACTTGGTAAGTCTGTCAACTACCACCATGATGACACTCTTTCCCTCAGACTTGGGTAAACCTATGATAAAATCCATTGAAACCTCGTCCCAACGTTGGCTTGGAATGGATAAAGGTTGTAATAGACTTGGTGTCTTAATTTTTTTAGATTTATTTTATTGGCAAACCAAACATTCCGCCAAAAACTTTTGAATATCTGATTTACGGCCATCCCCAAAAAATTTCTTCTGAATCTTGTGGTAAGTTTTTAAAAATACTGAGTGCCCTCCTAAGGGAGAAGTGTGTAACCCTAGAAGAATATTTTGTTTGAGTTGGGAATTCTTAGAGAGGTATAAGTGATCTTTGTACCATAACGAATCATTTTCCAGCTAAATGTATCAAATGTGCTGGAATCTTGTTGTAACTTTCAAATAAGTTCCCACACTTCTTCGTCATTCTTCCATTCCTACCATGCTTCGTTTATCCAATCTAGTTGGATAATAGAAATGGCGCACAACAATGCTTCCACATCCTCATCCTTTCTTGAGAGTGCATTTGCCACAACATTTTGCTTCCCTTTTTTGTAGATGATTTCAAAGTGATAACCCAAGATCTTTGTGACCCACCTTTTTTGTTCTTCAGTGGATAATATTTGTTCTAAAAAGTATTTAAGGCTATCATCTTCTGCTTTTATCTTGAAGTGTCTTCCCATTAGGTGCGGTTTCCATTTCTTAAGTGCATGTAGTATTGCCAATGTTTCCTTCCCATAAATAGCTTTGTGTAAATAACTTACCTTGATTGGATGACTTTCGAAAGAAATGGGTCTTTCATCTTGCATTAAAACGGCACCAATTCCATTTCCTGAAGCATCACATTCCACAATAAAGGTTTTTGTGAAGTTTGGTGTAGCTAAGACCGGTGCTTGGCACATTGGCTCTTTAAGATGTTTGATGGCCTTTGTTGCCTCTGGACTCCATAAAAATGCATCTTTCTTCAATAATGTTGTTAGAGGTGCTTCTATTTTCCCATAATTCTTAAGAAACTTCTGATAATACCCTGTCAACCCAATAAATCTTCGCAAATGCTTTATGGATGTGGGGATTTTCCTTCCTTAATGGCTTTAATTTTTCTAGGGTCTACCTTAACTCCTTCATGAGATACAATATGATCTATATATTCCACATCTTGTACTCCAAAGAAACATTTGGATCTTTTTTCATATAATTGTCTCTCCTCCAATAGTTGTAGCACCTTGTCAACATGTTTAACATGATCCTTCCAAGACTCACTATAGATTAGTATATCATTAGAAAATACTAACACAAATTTTATAAGAAAAGGTTTGAAAATGGAATTCATCAGACCTTGAAATGTAGAAGGTGCATTGGTAAGGCCAAAAGGCATGACCAAAAATTCATAGTGACCCTCATGAGTTCTAAATGCTATTTTCAGAATGTCTTCAGTCTTCATTCTAATTTGATGATATCCTAAACAAATATCCAACTTGGTGAAGTAAATTGATCCATGCAATTCATCTAATAATTCATCAATGACAAGAATGGGAAACTTATCTTTAATAGTGAGCTTGTTGAGCTCCCTATAATCTGGACACATGCGCCATGAACCATCCTTCTTGTGAACCAATACTACTAGAGCAGATAAAGAACTTTGACTAGGTTGAATTATGTTAGGGTCCAACCCTAACCCCCTTATTTATGTAATAGGGTCAAGTCATAGTTATAGTTAGTTAAAGAGTCAATAAAGCCCATATTAATAATTGTAAGTGGTTGACTCACATTTAAAGAAGGGACACAGTTGGTTGCAAATGGGCCATGGTATTAGATAGATGGTATTAATAAGAACCATGGTATTGACCACTGAATCCTATATAAAGGATAGAGGCTCCCAATTCAGGAGCATTGTGTCTTATTTTGTAATCGAGCCCTGCTCTATTGGACGTTTCCCCCTCAAAGAGGCAAGTGAACATTGCTTTCCTTTCTAAACAATAAAATACATGTTGTTATTTCTCGTTGTTTTGTGTTCTGGGTTATATTTCTTCACATATTTGGTATTCTAGTATCTTCTCGTAGGTCAAGAGCAGCATAAATAGTGGTATCATAGCACTTTCCAAGGCCGGTGGGATCTCCATTTTTATCAGATATTTTTTTTTTGGCTAGAGACGTGTTTTGGCGTCTTTAAACCACGGGATCTGTTGTTGAGCACATAAACCTGCGGATTTGGGGAGGCATGCACGTAGGAAATACAAGAGGTGGTCATGCTTGTTGGACTCCCTTATAACCCTTGTGGGTACCCCTTCGAGTAGTAGTGCATTAGACAGAACCGCACATGGACTGTCTTCCACGTACCCTCTGGGTATATTGGAAGCCCCCTAGGCTCACCTGAAACCTCGCCGTAGATAAACCGTTGGTCGTCTTGCTGCTACAGTACACCGAGAACAGCACTCGGGGAGATTACTCACGCATACGATAGGATAGTCGGGTAGTACGGCTACGGGTACGGTTGATCCTCCTTATTTAGTGCCCTGAAAGATTGGGATGAGTACTACTATTGGACCCTTATGTATATTGCGATCTGTAGCACCTGACACTCCTTGAGACCATAGTTCCCTTGTCTCTCTACAGATCGCCCATCATCTTCTTTACTAGATCAGATCTAGTAGGGTGGTTTCTATTGCAGCAGCAACAATCAGATCCTCCACTCAGATCTAGTAGTGGGGTTTCAGTCGCTGCCACATTCCTACTCACACTCAACAGTTGAGGGTTTCACAAACAGATCTGACTATTTGTGTAGGGAGGCTTGTGGCTCCTACACGTTGGGGTCATTCTCATAGGACATTGGTCAGGATTAACTTTTCTGAGAATTGGCTACTACAGTATTCCTAAGCGAGGAGTAAAAATCCGTTCAAAGATGCTTATAGGAGAGTTAGCCCATAAGAATCAGGACGATGGGCTGAGCAAGGTAGTACCATTCACTTGTCAGCTTCAAATTTCTAGGTGGTCCCAATTTTTTTTTCTAGTAACAACAAGTGCACCAGATCTGTGCATGGTACAAACCAAAGCTCAAGCTATGGCCAATGAGAAGATAGACACCCTTGAACAAAAGTTGGATGAGTTAAAGAAGTAGATCCATTCCTTAAGTGATGCAATAAAAAAAGGGAAAGTCAGGGTTACAATCGGAGGCATATGATTTTAATGAAAACCATGAGGGTGAATCTAGAAATTCTCTTCACTTCTATGGAAACCACCAATAGTCCCACCCTCGACCACCCAAGCTGGACATGTATAAATTTGGTGGCTCTCATCCGGCCATATGCCTATCACAAATGGAGCAATATTTCACATCAATTCACATAAGAGATGATGAGACTAAGCTAAGTGTGGGAAGCCTTTACTTGGACCAAGAAAGATGGCAATGGTGGCAATGGCATCAACGATTCTATGCAAGGCCAATGACTTGGAAAATATTCTCTAAAGCCCTTTCTGATCACTTTGATCATGAATCTAACTTTTTGGGCCATATTACTAAGCTCAAATAGACATGCACAATACAAGAATATATTAAATCCTTTGAAGCATTAGCCTTCCACACAGGAGGTCCAGTAGATGAATTCTACTTGGAATGTTTTATCAGTGGTCTCAAAGACGCCATACAAGCCCACGTCCGGATGCACCACCCAGTCACATGGCTAGTAGCTTGCACGATAGCTCATGAAGTAGAACGCGCATTAGCGGCCTAGTTGACTCGTCCAAATTTCCTAGCTAAGGGACACCCCACCCAGGCTCCAAGCACTACCCAAATACTTAAGGGCCAAAAGGTATCACCAGCGGAAATGGAGGAAAGAAGAAAGCAAGGATTGTGTTACTACTGTGATGAGAAATACTCCCCTAGGCATAAATGCAAGGAACCCAAATTCTTTCAAATTGATGCTACCGATCACAATTCATCTGAGGAAGCCCCACCATTTGAGGGACTAGAGGAGGAAGATGAGGACAAGCAGCCGGATAATGAGCTCCCAACTACACTAGAAGAACCATTTATCTCATTCCATGCTTTGGCAGGCATTTCTTCTCCCCAAACTCTCAAAATGAGAGGTTTTATTAAACATTGCTCTATAGTAGTCTTGATTGATAGTGGTTGTACGCATAACTTTATCCATCAAAGAGTTGTCGAAGCAATGCATTGTTTTATTAGAGTAGTCTCTAATTTCTAGGTCTAGATTGCTGATGGGAGGACACTGAAATGTGACAACCACTGTGAAAATTTCAAACTTCAAATGGGGGATTATCACCTAAAGACCCACATGTTTGCCATCAACATGGGTGGGTGTAACATTGTCTTGGGTGCTGAATGGCTCCGCACACTCGGCCCAATCACAACGGATTTCCAGGAGTTATATATGAGCTTTAAGCAAAATGACCACATGCATACCCTCCGCGGACTCCAGGCAGGTGCTCCTTCTATCATCAGCTCGCATAGGATGGAAAATTTGTTAAAAAAGGGCCACCGTGGAGTTATAGCCCAATTTAATGCCATCCAAGCCTTCGAGCCCACTTCTCTTCATATTCATCATGAGATGCAACAAGTCTTAAACAACCATCTACAGGTCTTTGACAAGCCTCATGAGCTTCCACCCTCGAGAGGGGAATATGATCATAGCATTACTTTGGTCCCAGGGGCACAACCACCAAATGTGTTCCCATATAGATATCCTTTCGCCCAAAAGAATGAAATTGAAAAAATCATCAAGGAATTCCTGGAAGCCGGTGTCATCGTCCTAGCATTAGTCCTTATTCATCGCATGTGGCCATGGTTGATCCAGGTGGATTTTGGTGGCCACCCACCTATCCCATTTGGACCCCCACAACTATCCCTTTCAATTTTTCAATTTCTGTAATTGTAGCACAATTTACTATTTTTAGCAGTTTTTTGGGTCCTGAAATTATGGAGTTGTTTTGAGAGCCTGAACGACATTTTTTGGGAAATCTGGGAGCTGTTAGCACTCAGGTTGTCCCTAAGCTCCTGAAGGGATACGACCGAGGTAACCACAAACCAATCTTTGGATTACAGGTTCTAGCCCACTTGTAATCAGAGAGGGCTCTCTCTTGATGATTTAGCTTTGTTGATTATGATTTTAGGCTAGCTATTGGGTTCAGTGGGCTTTGTTTAGGTTTGGATGGTGTTTCAATGGAAGGAAGATGCATTCAAGCAGAGAGGTAGGCATAGAGTGATAAGTTTCAAACCATTGGGCATGGAGTCAAGGGGTAGGAATGCGGGTAGGCTTTCTTGATCACAAGAGGAATATGAAGCAGGGTAGCCACACATGAAACAAACTTCAAGCTAAAGAGATGGAGTGAAATGTAAGGAATGAGAGGCAATTAAGAATCTCTCAATCAGCTTAACAAAGGGAAACGAGGATGAGTCTATCTAGGGGCAGTTAAGAATCCCTGGATAACTGTCACACATGGGAATTAAGGGAAAATAGAGCCAAAATGAATTCATATTTATGCCTAAAACAGATGAAAACATAAAGAAACAGCAGAAATTGAGCATAGAGTGCACTTAAACAAATTCTAAGCTATTCTTTCTTTCTGCTGCTTAGATAATGATATATGAATGGAAAGACAGAGGTAAGAAACACTTATTGAGGCATGTATCGGCACAAGAATTCCACAGTCACTCTTCAACCATTAAACATAGTACACAATTCATTCTCCAGGCTCGTCAGTAGTCTTTGATTATAGAAATGATCAAATATACAGTGCGAGCCTCTGCTCAAGCAAAACATCTAACCAACAAAAACCAACCCTCATTACATTGTTCAGGGTTCTCTTTATAGGTAGAATATCCAAAAGTATTTATTACAGCTGACCTAAACAGGTCTGCAGGAAAACTTTTAAACCTAAACTTGTGCTAGAATTAAATGCAAGTAAATATCCTTTGGGCTGCGCCAGTGGCAGCTAGATCAAAATGAGTTAATACGGTGTCTTTGGTGACCTGGTGCAATGGTTCTGCAATAACTGTACTTTGAGTTCTGGTCCATTGATCTCATGTGCGTTTTAGTGTGCAGTCATTGTGATGATGAGCTTTGAATCGTTCCTTAACTGCTTCATGACTTTCAAGATTTTCTTTTAATGTTTCATTCGCCTCGAGCCCTGAGAAGATCTTCGCTGATACACTTCGCCGCAACACTGATACTCTTTGACATGGTTTTTGGCTTCACATCTGCTTTGATAGTCTTCAATGCCTGAACCAGGTCTCTCTCTTTCTTCTGATACGCTAAAATTTGCAAAATCGGGCCTTTTCTGCCCTTTTCGGCGTAAAATGGCTAAGGAATCAAAAGATTCCCTAAAGATTCCCCAATATGGCCTATTTCCCGTAGCGATGCGCGGGCTAATCGCGCATCGAAAACTGCCTCAGAATTTGAATCCGGGCCTCCTAAGATGCATTTTCGCGCTTGGAGCCTTTCTTTAGCGGGCGACGTCAGCATGACATCAACAGTGGGTCCTGGTACGACGGATGACGTCAGCGGGGTGACGTGGCAGGGTGACATGGCAAGATGCTACATGGTGCGGTGCCTTATATGTTTCTGCGAAGCGATAGCAGTAACTGAAATGCTGGGATTTGTGATGCGATATATTCTCTTAACACTATGGTAATGTCGCATCAGAGCAAAGGGAAGAGGCATGCATTTTGGAAACGTGACTCTTGCGACCGCCGATTGCTGATCTCGCGATATCGCATCGGCTAAGAGGGGAGGGGGCATATATATGTGACATATAGTATTTGCGATACGCCGATTGCCGAAATGGCATTGGCAGGACATCCATCGGGGAGAAGCAACAACGAGCCACATTACCTTTGCGACCTCCGACTGCGATAATCGTGTCAAAGGGGGATCCAAAGGGATTGGAAGAATGTTACTACAGTCGGCAAGGGTTATTTCGATCGGAGGAAGGGTATGTAAGCTTTTGCAGAGCATTTGAGGCCTCGGAAGAGGTCCAATAACCTAAAAAGAGGAATTTTATGCTTAGGAAGGAGTCCATTACATTCGAAGATGTTTTTAAAGGGGAAAAATGAGGGTTCTTGCTATGTTTCAGGCAAACTTAGCAATTCCCAAGGAATACTTATGGCTATTTTTCAACCAAGGGGAGGGGATAAGTATGTAGGGGAGCTATTAACATAGTTTTAGTAGGGGATGGGGAGATAGATAGGGAGCTATATAGTAAGTTAGTAGTTAATATGACCATGATGAGAAAGCGCTAAGTGGGTGAATCTTAGGCTATTAAGGGAAACAATGATCCATAAAGGGAGTATGAATATTCCTTGAGTAAATCAGATCTTCACCAAGGTGAACGATATGGAAAATGATGAAACTAAGAGGCTTCAAGCAGATCTTGATCTCTTTGGGGAGATTAGTGAGTGTCTTGGGGAATAAGGAAGAAGGGGGAAATTAGTCATGCCTCGCTTGAAATCCTTTAAATGAAATTGCCTGATAACTGTGATCAGGATAAATATAACACTTGATAATGTGGAATTGATCACAGATCACCATTCTGCAACCTCAAATTACCTACCCAGCCTACTTTCCTAGCATTTTTTCTTCTTCTTGGTTTGGGTGCATTTGGGCTTGCTGACCCAGCTTTTTCAACTTTTTTCTTTTTCTGTCTTCCTATCTACGTCTGCACTTATTTCTTCCAAGGGCCCAGATTAAGCAGTTGGGCTCCTTTGATTCTCTACCCGTCTAAGGATCTGCCAAGATTAAGCTGTTTGGACAGATATTCATTCTCTATATTCTAAAACAGGAAATTGAAACCTAGGGAGGCCAAGATTAAACTGTTTGGACCTCCCTTTAACTGAAAATTGTTCAAAAAATGGAATGGTACATCAAAATTGGAACACAGCAGTGGCGTTTGAACTGGCACTTCCTCCTGGCAACCTTCATTGGCCTCTGCAGCAAATATGGAACATTGCAGCGTGCAAAGAATGACATATTTGGCATGTAAAAATGTCAATCATGAAAGATGAGTAACCTGCTGCAGCAGGAGGCTAACACCTACCAAACAAAAGCTTGGATGTTCTTTCCTCTTTTCCTCAAAACACAATGACCAAATGAGAAGGTATGTGTTGCTTTATAATCTTTTTTGGCATCTTAGAGAATATTCCATTTTTAATTTTTGGGCTTGAGAGGGTTTTTGGCTTTATAATTATTTGTCTAGTTTACTTTTGTAGGAGGTTTGACGAGTGATCTTTTTATTCTCTTTCTTGAAGGTCCCATCTTCATGAACGAGCTTGAGGTACGTTTTCTTTACTGGCATATAGGGGTAGGTCATTTTGCTGTCTCCATTCCATTTTGACTGTCAGTACCATTTTTATGCCTTAGGTTCGACCCTGTCAAGTTGTGGCCTTAGTCATTTTCTTTTATGCACACTATAGCTAGGTGGTATAGCTTAACCACTCATGGATACCCTTGTTAGCAATTTTTTTCCATCTTGATGTCCATGTAATCATTTTATTATGTTTCATAATCCCTCCTTCTGACTTGCCAACGACTCGCCATGACCAAGAATTTGACCCTCATGTCCTCTTCTTCGTCATATTTCTAGCCTTACCCCGGGAGGATTCCACACTTTATCCCTTGTGATTGCCACTTTTTATCACCTTATTTTTGTAGTTTGTGCCTTGGTTTTTTCTCCCATTGTCATCATCTGCTTGGCCTACGGTTTTCTTTCACTTGGAGTTTTACCCTTTCTTGGAGGAACCACTGCGATGAATGGTCCTATTAGCCAACCTCTTTTCCTCTTTATGTATTGAGCAATTCCATCATTACCAGAACTAGTTGCTATCCTCTATATCACTCGTTCCTCGAGGAGGAGTTTTATTTAAGCTCTTTTCAAACTCCTTAAAATAGAGAATATCTCCCAGTGAACTTGTCTCCTTCACACTCATAAAAGTACTTGAAGGGTCATCTATCTAGTACAAGTTTAACCCTTTTCCAGATTGGGATAGACTAGTTACGAAAAATGAATACCCTAGTGTAGTGTGGCTAGGAGGTCGGGGGACAACTTTATGAAAAAGGAACTTATAAAAAGAGAAGGGATGGAACATTTATTTCTATTAGTAATCAAATGGAAGCATTCTTTGTATCTCCCTTGAACACGACACCTGTTTGTTTCATTATCTCAGAGTTGGGTTTTACATTTCCAAGGAGCCATACCATCCATATGAGTCTCTTTATTCCTCTGGCTAGTTACTCTTCCAGTCTTATGAAGTGTGCTTCGATGCCTCCTACATTATTGCATGATATCACATGGTTCTCATTAGTCATGTTGCCAAGTCACTTTTGTGTCATGCTGCTATGTGTTCAAGGGAAGTATCAGCCTGTGTCGACCATCTATAATATCCTGTTGACCTTTTTGAGTCGGCCATCCTCATTTCAGTTTTACTTCATCTCATAGCTTCATCCATAGATCACCCCATCCTGATATGTTCTGTGGAAATTGATGGGGGATAGATCTAGGCCCTCCTTCGATGGATATTCTCCTGTTGACTTCAACTCGTTATCCAGGAGCTTGATATAGGAACCAGTAGTACCTTGGAGCTTCCTCGTGATCGAAAGTGGGCTTACATCATTGGCTCATGATTGGTCGAGTTCACTGGTGTTCGACGTCAAATCATCTATTCACACTTTGTGGATTGTACTAGGTACTTTGGGGTCCATTTTCCTCATTGGTGGATTTCCTCACGTCTGTTACTAGTTTACCTCATTGCTTAACAATTAAACGGTTTCTACCACACTCGACATCAACTCATATATTCGCATGATGTATGTAGGAATTTACAGGGTAAGTTCCTCAGACAGAACACCAAAAGGACACCGCTCACAAACAGATCACAGATCAATACACCAGTATTTGACGTGGTTAAAACCCTCAGAGAGGGAAACAGTCCACGGCCTGCACCAACATGGCTACTACAGGCAATTTATT